>VWZY01001295.1:295299-315999 GCA_013399075.1 Chloroceryle aenea | reverse complement strand
ACCCACCCCCCCCCCCCCCCCCAAAAAAAAAAAAAATCTGGCCAGACCCAATTGCTAAGCAGTAACTTTACACCTTCTTGCAATAATAAGAAATGCAGTATTAATGCTGGACTACATGATTTGTTCTCACAGATGGGAAACTCATGATAACTTCATTGCAGGTTTGGTATACAGCCATAAGAGATGGATTTATAAAGAAAGTCTCTAAAATGCACAAAGTTGTTACATAATGAACTAGAATGACAAAAAGCAATAGCTGTTTAAGGGTGACTTATCTTTAATATTTAGTAGAAAAGTATTGATTTTTTATTATTATTTTGCAAGATACAGACTGCAATTAAGTGTAGTACAGTTAGCAAAAAGACCCTAACTTTTTTTTTTTATGCTCTAAATCACAATTATAGAAGTATCATGTTTAAAAATAAACCTTTAGAGTCATTTACCAAAAGAATTAATAAAGAATATATTTCAGTAGCAATAGTTTCAGGTATGTAACATAAATACATACCACACAGCCATAAACCTTCAGTTCTGAAAATAGGTAACATGAGTAACTTATCTCACGTAAGCTGTGCAGCTGCAGTCAACGCAACAACCTTGAGGCCCTACAACACCAATTTTCAAAGGACAGTCACCAGTCGGTGACTTTTGTAGTTTCAGAGAAGTCTCTGAAGGAAGCTTGCCGTGTTCAAAGCACTCCACCAGACCCCAACATATAAAATTATACATTTATGGTTGTCAGGATCTGGCTGTTTCAATGGCTTTCCACAACAGCCAACTAATTTTCTTTCCACAATAGCCTACCCATGCAGCACTAACAGAGATAAAATCTGCCTTTAAATAAAATTGTTGAACATTAAACCCACTGTTAATATAGTTCAAAATATGAACTGAATGTAGTTAAATCTACATGCTCATACACCATAGAAAAGAATAAGAACAGACTTAATTTGAGATTACTTTTAAGATCTTGTATTATGTACCAGAATGAAACATTAAACATTTTGTTACTTAAAACTCTGTTCAGTTCATCAATATTTTAAATTCATTTCTAATATAAACCAAGTCTATGAATACTAAAAGCAAGGGCATTGTAATTACCAATAGCTCTGATAAATCTGTGTGTGGTAAGTTTTCAGTTACCTTACTCCATTACGAAACAAATCTTTTATTTTTGTTTCACAAGTATTAAAACCCCTTCTTGTATTTTCTGTCCTAAGAAAGGGCCAAGTGCAAAAGCTTGTCTGTAGGCTGACCCCCTCAGTGAAACTGATGTATCAGCTGAGTAACACTGTACTCACTGGCACAGCACATGCCTGGTCAGTGACCTCCATGCTCTTTCTTACCAATCTACTACATCTCACACTGCAGGACTCAGCACAACTAGCTGGAAAAACCTGCATGTGTTTTCACTATTCCTTCCATCTGAAACTGCAACACAGTTTAATTTGATCTCTCAATAACTTTGTATTTTAAAAAGCTTAAAAGCTGTACCATTCTGTTCAAAAATTAGCAGCTCCACCATTCTATATTATCAATGTATTTTGCATAAACTTCTGAGGACTGCACACTAAAATATTCTGGTTTTAAATGCCTGAAAGTCACATCACTAGAAACATTACTATGTACCATTGCTTAAATGTACCTTTGCTTAAGTGCATCTTTTTGAAAGATACCTTTGTATATAAGCGTGTTTATAAATTCAAATTTAAAGGATTATTTAATTTACAATTGTCTTCCTTTGGAAAGTTTTCTTTCTTTTTTTCTTTTATACTCTAAAATGTCCTATGTATTTTTATCACCTCTAAATTTTGTACTTTTAATTTTAATAATATCACATCTTCAACAAAGAACATGCAGATGTTGGGTATGGAAGGTTTTCGATTTCTTTGATATTGAGGTATTTTTTAGCAGCAGGATACAAAAGACACTCCTTAATCTTTTTAGAAGGAGAACAAATCATCTTTTGAATCAAGATATGATCACTACATCATAAATGTTAATATTCTGTGAAAAATAATATCATATGACTAGAAAAGATCATCCCTTTAGGGAGAAATATTGTATTAAAGTGGATTATTTTTTTAGTAGTGTAATGGAAAGGCATTCTACCTAGTCCCAGAAGAAAAATCAAAACATGCATTTAAATGGAAATATTGTGAAATAGCACCAAAAAAAAAGTCTCTCAGAACTGTAAAGAACTATGTCTACATGTGCATACACAGACACGCACAAACCCACATATATTTTTTTCTTTTTATTTGTATACATACATATTTATGTATATCATTTTATTTTTTAAAATACAAGTCTGTATCTCTAGGTTTATTTTGCAAATATCAGATGCAGTCACATTTGCATATACTGGGTTTCAATGCAATTTCAAGTAATACATACAATTCAGCTCTATGCAAAAAGTTGGGAGTATTCTTTTTTCATTTTCTGCACATTTTGTGCCAGACCATATTCTAAACAGCTTTTACAGAGTGATAATGTTTCACTGACAGTGTTTTGTGTACTTCACATAAAATTAAATCTCAGATAAACCTTGAGAAAAAGAAAGCAGAAAGCTAAGCAATACAGCATGTTGCTCTTTTTGACCCACAAACGATTATCAGTTATTTTAGAAGCTATGACAGTTTTCTCAAGTCCTTAAGGAGTCTGACACCATTGGTATAGTTTTTAACACTGCATTTATGTTTATATTACAATACAATGAAACAGCAGGAATAGTGTTCAAATTACTTGTGTATGGCATGCTTTATTGGAAATTACAATATTACCAGAAAATAAAATGAAAAAAAAAGTTAAAAAAATCCAACTTCTTTGAATGTACTAAGTAATCACTCCTGTCCATGCTGCATATGACTTACGGGATGAATTCTGGAAGACAACATCAATTGCAATGACTACTAGATCTATGTCTCTAATGCAAGACTGTGTTCATTAACAGTAAACACTAATCAAATTGAATAATCAGTGGTAGGTCAATACTTGAAAAGTCATTGTGAAATCAGTGCTATGCTAATTACTTATTGTTACAATACAGACGACTTTATCATTAGAGCTAATATTTACTGTTCTTTGTTGGGTATGAATAAAAAGCAGAATGTAAACAACAGAGCCACTCTCCTCTCCTTCCTTTCCCAGCAGAGTGCGACCATAAATCACAGCACCAGTGGCACAGTAGTTAATTTATCTGACTGCATTAGCAATTTTATCATTATTCCTTCATAATATGTGAATTCACAGCTACATTTTCTTATTCTCTGCCTTCATTTTCTGTTCAGTTAATAAACCTTGATTCTGCATCACTGGGATCTTTAAAAGTTACATGGGAAAAGAGAGTTCATCTCTCAATATTTTGTAGGTCTTAATTCTAGAAATGCAAGGCTAAATTATGCTAAACCTGTCAGGCAAATCTGAAAGCAGCTACACTCAAACATGGGCAAGCTCATTCACCATTTTTCTAAATGAAAGCTTCCATATTTTCAATGGCAGAAGAAAAGCTTTGCAAGATTGGTAACAGGTGATAATGGTTCAGAAGAGCACTACAACTACCACCCCTTCCATTAAGTGAGCCCCACTTAATGTTATGCATTGTTAGGTCTTCAAAACATTAAATTTGAGCTGATTTGTATCCACTGTCATGGTCAATCACTCTAGAAATCAAAGCTCAGTAACAATAAAAATCATTTCTGCATTAAAAGAGGAGTCTCATCCATAGATTCTTCCTCTAAAAGATTTTTTTTTTTCAAGTGTCCTATTAGAAAAATGAAATAGGTGCTTAAGAAAATTCTTCAAAGATAGAAGATATTGCAATTATCTTCAATGCATAAGGAAGCAAACCACGTAAGACCATTACTAAGTACAAAACTAGACATAGTTAGACATGGTAGTTAATACTGTAACCACTATATGCACTTTACTATACTTTACAGCTTCTGATGAGATTTTGAAACTCAGTCTGAATTTTCTTAAGTGAAACCTATATAAATTGCAACATAGGCAACCACTAACTGCTAAGACTGAATGCTGTTTATTTTTATTTTTTAAATCTGTTTCATGAAGCCTTCTCTCCTCTTGCATAGAAAGATAAAAGCAAGTTCAAGAAAATCAAGCTTCATCAATGTATAGGCATGAGATGTCCTTGCCTTTTTCTTAGTTTTCCATACCTTTCAATATTTTTACATGGTATATCACTTTGTTTCTAATAAATATCACTCACAATACTGAATAAAGAATATACTTCAGAAAATCTTGTGATTATCGGATAAGCGCTTATTCAGCAAAAGCACTCAGAAGAACTCCTATTTTCTTTGCTGCTTTTGTTACAAATATTTTTAGACATTCCAGAGAAGGAAGGGAGCATTTCATAATTTAGTCAATTGGAATGACAGAGGACATAAAATTCCATTTGGGAATTTCTGCATCAAGCCAAATAGCTCAAGATCAGATTGTAAGCAGTTGAAAATACTAGACACCATTCTCTTCTATACAATTCTGCTTTGTGTGTTAGCTGTAAAGTTAATGGCATTATCTGTTCATTAAAATGCAGTATTTTTAAGGTACCAAATTCCCATCCTGCTCTGAGCAGTACACTAAACTAATCATCAAGAATAGGCAATTTCCTCTACTAAATTCAGTCAGATTCGCAGATAATCTAAAAAAAAAAAAAATAAAATCTTACCACACTAGTTATTCAGTCACTTGGAAAGGATTCACCTTTGTCCCCTGTCTTAACTATCTGGCTTTACCCAACAAATGCTGACTCCTCTACAAACTGATGGGGCAATTAAAGGCTCCCCATGAGTACTGATACAAAAGTAAACCCAAGCTCTACTTTTAAGGACAGTTGCAAGGCTGGACAGGGATTAGCATCCCATGCCTCTCTGGGAAACACTGGCACTGCTCCTTCTGTGAAAGCAGGGAACAGAGTACTCTCTCTGCCTCTTCTAGCAGTTTTGATGTGCACAGGAAGCAATACCCTCTTCCTTTTCACTACTGAACAGTGCACAGGTTCTTAGCTCACTGTACAGCTTATGCCTGATACACTGTTTTTCCAGTCTAATAATGAATACATACTCTACTATGACATTATGCAATCAGAGGTGTCATGGGGTTATATAATGGTAGCACAATCTGTTATTAGTAAGAAACTAGAAAGGGAGTTGTGATGTGAACACTTAAGAATAAATGCAAGAATTTTCAAATGTGCAGTTCATCACTTTTGCCACACACCTCCAGCAGGCTACTCAGCTCTTTACAATCAACATTACCTGAAATCACTTCTGTAAAATACATGATGAAATGATGACAAAAAATAGTAACTTCATTTATAAGCAATCTTGGTTTGTATGGTCCCTGAATACAGCTTCCTCAGGCGAATCATTGTGAACTTGGAACAGACTTTCCCTGTCTATTTGGCCCCAATCTGACAACATGGTTCTGCCCTGTCCAGCCTGCAGATGGGATCCTGAAAAAGTAGCACAAAAAAACCCACAAAACTGTTTTCCTCTATACTTTAGAATAAAAGCAATGTTACAAAATGCCAACATATCTTAATTTTATCATAAAATCTGCATCATCTTGCTTTATTTTAATAGCTTGTATAAATCTGAAATTTATTTTCATCCTTGTGAAGTTATGACATATTGTCAACAGCTCTCTTGCCTTAAGTTTCTCTGAGTGGTAGCCATTAATTTCAGGGTAAAAATAGAGAACAGTATACAGAAAAATAATATCAGGAAATAGGTGTAGAACAGAAAACATGGAGAAGAATACTGAAGAACCCTAACAGAGAGACAATTGTCAACTAAATTGATAGTGAACGTATTCCAAAAGCAAAGAGCAACAGGTGATGTGGGATCAAGTTAATAAAGAAGAAAGCAAAGAAGAGAGAAAAGATTAAGGATATATCTTTTACCCCTCTTCTTCCCAATTCCATTATCCTCTAAAGTATGCTTTTTTTTTTCTTTTGTGTTGAAATGTATACAGATTAATTTTATACTGTGGGTTCTCAGCCTCTTCTCTGTTCAAGGTGCTACAATTAGTCTGTATTTCTCAGCAATATCCTACAGCCAAAATTCTTACAGCCTAGTAAAATAACTGCTGAGAACATGAATATTTTGAGGCTCGAATGACACTGATATAACCATATTGGGACCAGCACTAAGAATACGTACCAAACAATGAAGCAGCAACTATAAGGCAAAAGAGCAAATTAATTGACCAAAAAAAAATTTAAAAGAACCCACAAAAATCTAGCCTATTAAATCTATTTCCTACCAATGAAATAGCAGCAGGCTGCCAATGAGATGTGGTAATCCCTCATTTCATCTTGCAGAATTTTTTACTGCAAAGGAGACTCTAGCTTCCCAGCTTTCTCATGTGCCTGGTCCAAAGTGTGCATGCATGGACATCTGGTTTAGATTTTTCTGTCTCCAAAAATACTGGAAAAAATAACTGCAGAATCAAGAAATTAAAAATTAGGAAACATCACACACCCATGTAACCTTTTTGTTCAGTTTTTTTCCAGTGGTTTTCATTATATAATCTTTAATATAATATAACTACCATCTACTTTTCCAGCTTATTTCATGTACAATATAAAGGAGAGCATGAAACCATGCAGTTGCCATTTTTAAATTCTCAGCTACCCTACCTGAATTTGCAACTAATACAATAAATTTAGTATTATATATTCACATAGCTTTCTAGAGAAACCACCTTTCAAAAGGTGTCAATAGTCACCATATCACATGGAATTGGATGCTCTGGAAAGACAACATGGGTCATCCAGCTCTCAAAGCAATTTTAATAGGCATGGGGAGAAGTAGAATTTTTTCCTTTTTTTTGCAACTGGTGATTTCAAACAAGCACTCTCCTCTCTTTGGACAGTTACACATACAAGTATCATTACAATTCAAATACATTTTTCCAAGTATTTCTTACAAAAATGATTTAAAACTTTTTCTTAGGGAACAGTTTTGTGTTATTTTCAGCTCAGAAGATAAGCATTCAGGAAAATTCACTAAGTACTGGATATTGCAAAATTTAATGTTATACAACTTAACTGCCTAAGTCATGCTTCTCCACAAAAGTTAGTTAAACACAACAGCACCTTTCCATTTTGAACAACAAGTTGCTTGATGTCAAAATATTAAAACCATCTCATAACTAATAGCACAGATTTAGTATTAAAGAGACAATCTAAGTCTCAGGGTAAATCTTCCTTTGAAAGCATTTATTGATCTCTCCTTCTCAGTACCATTCACCATTTCTGTAAAGCAGTACTTTTGAGAATGGTGATGTAAGCAATGAATAAGTCACAATGACAAGTGGGTAATAAATAGTGACTGACAGACTTTCCCTAAGGATACAGGCCTGGTCTCCAAATGATAAGGCCAATCCTAAAGGTGGCAAACAGGGTTATGGTAGCACAAAACCATCAAAGTTACTAGAAATCCATAGAGGTCTAAATAACATTAAGGAATGTGAAAGGAAAAAAAAAAAAAATGGACTTTATAAAACAAACCCTAGGAGAGTGAAACTTGACTACATGTATGGGCAAGACTAATAAATGAATCCCAGCAATTATAGACCAACATCTATCTAGCTCTCTAAAATCATAAACATAACAGGTCAAACTCACATTCTACAAAATATTACATATCTATAGATACTAATCCTTTCCTTACACTGGCTAGGAAACACAGGAGCTAGAGAAAGCCAAGAAGACAAAGCTATACCAGGTAGTTTAATGCATCTACTCGCATGATATATTCTGTAATAAACTGTGCCGTTCTGAAATACAGTAGTATCACTGTTTTAGATACCAAAGTACATGACCAAAAGAAGGCCAAAACCTATAAAATATAGTAGGCAGTACAACTTAGCAAGTTGCTGTATAAGCACAACAGAAGAAAAAAAAAACACAGGCAAGGGTTATGGGTAACACAGAAGACAGCAAAACAAAATATCTAAGGAACATAAAACAAACAGGTCCATAAGAAAATACTTTAAAGGAAGAGTGTATCTACTGTTGTACTAGGGTAGGATACTTGTGTATCCTCAGTATTTACTGACACATCACAGTCATTTTGAGAACGTTATCTATACTTCTTCTACTTAAAACTATAATACTATCACACAGTCTATTAAAAACTAAAGCCTGATTTTTTTCTTCTAAAATATTATGCCAACAAAGAATCTCACTCATGTGATCATCTCTGATCTAAATGACAAGATTTGTCTGAAAAGAGTGAACTGTGATAAATTCCATTGAAAAGATGAAATCATAGCTAAAGTAGTTATTTAAAGTAGAAATCTGTATCTCCCAATCTTTCTAATACTCAATTTCTACCCTTTCTTCATGAAGTAAACTTTCAGTATCACTTTAAAAACTGTAACCACCTATGGTTTGTCCATACTGTAGAAAAGCCCTAATACTTGTTTTACTATAAAAACACTCACATTCATGAAGAAGGTCATTAACAAAAATAAATTAAAAAAGCCCCAACATTTAGGAGTAACAATAATTACACAATCAGTGCAAGAAATAAGCTTGATTTAGAGTGTCACTTAAATTCAGACTGAAGTCATTCTGACCAAATTTAACATTACTTTTTTCCCCACGAGAATAGTAGATGCTTTACTCCTTTTTAACTTCATTTTATGTTAATGGATAGTAAATATAAGGTATTTCTCTGGATTACTGAGTGCACATTATGCTATAATAGTTGATTCCTCCAGCAACTTTTCAGTATATAAAATCTCATGGTAAAATTAAAGACATCATATGACCAGAGGCTAGAGATTACCCATAAAACAGGCAGACAAAAATCAAAGCTTCTACACACTACTTTACTGAAGCATCTCACCTCTTAACTTAAATTAGCCTTCCTCATCATTTATTACCAGGACTCAAAACTGGCAAGAAGTGGTTTGTATCAGGACACCAGAATGGACTGCCCAGGGAGGTGGTGGAGTTACCATCCTTGGAGGTATTTAAGGAAAGATTGGATGTGGCACTTAGAGACATGGTCTAGCTGATATCATGGTGTTGGGTCATAGGCTGGACTTGATGATCTTGGAGGTCTATTCCAGCCTCAGAAATTCTGTGATTCTGTGGTTTGTGATGTACTATTTACTCCACCAAAATTCTTATCACTTGTTACACCGAAAAAAAAATGGTCTTTAGAAGTAGAAAGCTGGTGTGTTTACCTATCCACTGATCCAAACCAACAATGGTATGTGGGCAGTCATGTGTCTTACACAAATCATTAGAGATACAGGAATGTTTTGAATAGCCATCAATGGTTACATCATTAACTATAATTTACTGCAATGACTTATGATTTTCATTTCATAGAAGTGCATTAAGAGTGTGTTCTACACATACATTAACACTCCCCATCATAAAATAAAGCCATTTAACTTTTCACAGAGTGACTTTTATGATGCTGTTACAGAAGAAACTAATTGTAGTTAAAGCATTTGTTTTTTTAAAAGGTCATGCCTTTTTATTGTAGTTTATAATATTTAAGTTGCAGTGTGTGGGTGTGAATGTGCATCTACGTGAATATGGGGAACATGTGTGAACCCGTCAAACAAGTTCCACAGAAGATACAGAATTAAAAGTTATTTGCATATTGAGATATAATGACGTAAAAGAGAAATCTAAATTTTAAATGAGTCTGGAGACAAATCAATGCTAATGAACAGCAATTACTTCAGCCACTGGGTGAATTAAAACTACATCATTAATAAAGCTTAGGTGTTCTGCTGGTTCTTTAGTCCCTGGCAGACTGTTCAAGACCTAGTTTAGGAGAAGCCACAAGCACAAAGGAAATAAGTTTAAAATTAATTTGTTTTCAGGCTTTGCTTCAAAAACTTTAGGAAAGCCTACACGGTTCAGAAAAATCCCATCCAGTTTTAATGACTACTCTGAATGCCTGATAAAATTTCAGATTTTCACTAGATAATGTCAAGAGATCTTATAAACGTAAAAGATGACTCATAACAGTCTCTTTTGTTCCCTTTCTTGCATGTAAAACACTCAGTGAAAAAGCCAAATATTTCCTTAAGAAAGAAAGGGCTTTTGTTAAAGCTAAAAATAAGTCTAAACATCCTGTTCTTTACCTGAATGCTCAAAACCAGCTGTGGGTAGTCACCATCTAGGGAGAAACTACAGAGGGCACTGTTGCATCAGTTTTCAAGAATTACAATGGTGACAGGGCCAGAGAACAGAAGACTGTCAGGAAAATAAATAACTAAGGAAAGAATCCGGAGTTAGGAGAGCATGCAAATGCATTAAACCTAAAACAATAATACGGCAAAACGACTGAAGCTGTGTTTCTGAAGGAAAATGGACTGAAAAAAAAGTTCACATAACAGACTGTCAGGCTGATAGGAATACTGCAGTGCACACATTTGGCATTTTCCTTTGTAGTACTTTCTGTGAAAAAGGCAACTAATCATAGCACTGCCTTATCCTTTGCAAACAGCAACCTATTACTGGAATCCCACTCATAATCAATATGAAAATGAGCGATGACTGTTATGCAATTCTTCCACAGGCAAAATGTATCAACAGAAAGAATATCTCCATGCTGTACAGTCTTTTTACAGTGTAAAAAGCCAGTTCCATTTTATTCCTTTTCATTATGAGTTACAAATCAATCACTTTTGTTTTGAAAATGGTAATGTTGGTGAAATATAAACTAAATGAAATTCCAGTCTCTCCAGAAGAGTTACATTTCATTGTACTGATCAGAAACAGTAAGTGTCCGGCCGAAAATAATGTAACCATGGAATGTATGACATCCATACCAAAGGTGTGGGGGAGTGTTAAATAAGTCAGGTTAAATAACTTCGTAATTGTATAGGAAAGCAAGATGACTTTTACACAAAGAATAGGCTTCAGAGATAAAAGATATTTCTGAAGACAAATTTGATAAATGTTTTACTGTTCATTGGTATGAAAACTCGCCTGTCCTTGGCTGTATTTCATTAGAACTAACCCCAATTACATTTCATTAAACACTAATAAATTTTAAAACATATATTACCACTGCCTAATGAGAAGTGTAAATAATATAAAGGAGCCATTTACCTCAGTACAGAATAATTCATTTTTTATATTTTTCATTTTTATCCTTAAAAAGCATGATGAAGATGCCAAGTAAGAAACCAAAGTACTGACATAAGACACGGATAGTAGCATCCATTTAAATGGAACTGTAGAGAGAGGTGTTGCTCATTTTCAGTAATGTGGTATCAAAACCCACAAGCAGTGTTTTTTACAGTACTGCAGTAAAAAACCTAAGACTTTTATGAATACTGACTCAAATCCACATTTAAAGAGGAAAGGCTACATGGAAGGTATTTTCAAACTGTTAGGCAGTAATGTCATAATAAACCAAAGAATAAGTGTTAACAGAGAAGATGCTCAAGCAAACAAAACATGTACCAGGAAATTGTCTACAGCTATGTGAATGAATGAACAAAAGAAACAAAATCAAAATCACAGAGGGTGCCTGTGGATGCTCAGTAACATCCACAAGCATAAGAATTGTGAAGGTAACTGTGGAGGAATTGTGTCTCTGCGCAGGCAAAGAGAGAGGGAATGGAAACTGTCATGGAAAATTAAAACCCCATTGTTTAAAAAATTTCAAGACCAAACAACACAAATATGTTTACCAAGCAAGACCCCAATTCCTTGACAGACACTGAGACCTGGAGTCCTATCTAAATGATTTGAATAATTGTTTCAATTGTTAGTAAAGGATAAATAAAACAAACAAAAAAATGTGCCTATCAGGAATGGGTTTCATCCAGATTTTACCATCTTTGGCTTCCAAACAGGCCCTGTATGAGCAGTGTTAAGGGGAAAATTTCAGTACATTTCAAATTTGTATATAGTCTCTCTTCAGCCTAATTATTTTTAATAAATCAGGATTAGATTTAAATTGTTGAACATACTATCAGTCCAGTAATCTGTTTAGCTCTTGTTTTTTATAAGCATTGTTTCTAGCAGTATAGTTCTGCTAAAATAAAGATTTGTCTTATTCTATTGTTTCCAGGTATTAATAAAATTTCACTAGTATTAATTTTATATTCCTTTTGAATGTTTATGACTAGTAGGTAGGCAGGCTGCATGCATGTAAACAAAAATAACAGTTTGTTAGATACATAGTATTAATAAAAGAAATGCATATTAACTTACTAAATATACACAACACCACTAGGCTAAAATAGGTGAAGTTCTCCAGAGAAATGTTTGTTCTATGTAAATCTTAATTGCATTTTGACTCAGAAATGTTGTAGTTCATTCCTACAGACATGCAATTGGATCCAAATGGGGCTGTTACTGACACTGTTGCATCTACGTACGCCACTTAAATAAAACTCAAACCATGAAAAAGGTTTTGATAACATTTACAAAATTGATTTAAACATCTTAATGTATTTTTTCATTTAACTACAATACCAAATGCCAAAATGTTAATAGTAACTCTCTAAATATTCAAGATATTTAACAAGATATTTGATGTTCCTTTCTCCCCATGCAATACAGCACATTAAAACCCATTTTACTATCGTAATTTATTCAAAGCTTGATTATGAGCAATAGCTGCGAGAAGAAATACAGCATTGTTGATTCATATACAAGCATTTCACTTAACTACATTGGATAATAGCAGCGCTCCTAAAGGAGCATAAAAGCAAAGTGATTAGAAGTCATTACTGTTAATTAGCATTCACTTTACATTGATAGGGATGAACCTTTCTCGTGCAGAGCAAATGGAAAGCTTTTATCTGAAACTCTGCCAAACCTGGTCAAGGTAGGCACTGAAATAAAGTGTCAGTGACCAGTAAGTTGAATTCAAAACAATAATAACAAAAAAGCAAAACAAAATCTAAGGATGTATCATCATCCAATTAGCGAGATTCAGTTTTTAAACAGGAAAAGGTTTGAAGGGAATGAGTAAAACTGGAAACTCATACTTCACATTCTGCAATCTCACTGATAAAAGGAGGAAATGTGTGTTTATCAAACTTGCTGCGAGTGCACAGTTCATTGGGTGTCCTGTAAACAATGCCTGGCTGCCCATTTCCAAATGTATGTGAGAATCTTGCAACCCAGGACATCATATTCAGCAGACAAGGTCACGCTAGAGATGCCCTGGAAATGGGAAATTAGGAAAACCTGGCAATCAGAGGTTTAAAGCTGACCAGAACAAGCCCTCGGGCTTGCTTACCATCTTTCACCACCAGCCTGACTGTCTCTGCTTATTCAGTATTAACGCAACAAGACTGAGAGTGAGTGAAAACAACTCTACACACCTAGCCGGGAGAAATACCCTGACTTTTCTATTTCCATAAAGCTCAGCATTTCTCATGGTAAGATACAACCTAAAGACGTTGCACTAAATCCCCTTTTGGAAAAAAAATTGACCCTTCCTGAACAGTTCAGATGAGACCTGGAGAATGACAGGCATCCTGTTGATCATAAAATTTCACAGAATAACCTTGTTCATCATTCATCTCAAATCCTGAAGAACTGTTTCCTGAAGACCTCCCAGTCTTAGGGAGTTTCACTTCATAATGATGGGACCTAAATTACCTCTATTTCACCTGAACCTGTACTGCCCAAGTACTTTTTTCTGAGACAAAAATATCATCTTAACAGCTAAAATTACACAGATATTGCACTTTTAACTCTCAGACAGGAATACTTACTGTCTTCAGTAAACATCAGTCTGGTTCCATTGCAAAAATCATGACCCCGTCCTTAGGAAATAACTATTAAATACAAGCATCACACTGTATTAATAAATTCTTTGTTGCTTTAACCAAAAGCTATGTTACTCACTCTTGTCGACTGAGTTGCAAGATCACTGATCCAGAATGTAGCAATATTTTAGATTTTTTTTTTCTTTCCCCTTCCACATTACTGATAAAATGAAACAGTGTCACAAGCAATGGCTATTACTATTCAAATGTTTCATACACCAAATAAATCCAACCCAAATTGTTATTTTTTCATTTGATGATCAATGGATGGTATCATAATTAATACTCCTTCAGTCCTGAGATCTAATAATTTCTTTCAAATGTACCTTTATGTTTTTTGTAAACCTGCAGGTTGTGCTCCCACAAAATGCACCACAAAAAGAACCCTGACAAAAATAGCATGTTAGAACTGTAAATGTACTGAAAATCAACTTACATGCTTTGTAATAAACAACAGGGAAATATATTACAAAGGAAATATAAACAGAATCAATTTTGAAGTATTAATTTCAAAAAACTAAAGTAATGAAAAATGTTATTGAAAAAGATGAAAGAGCAGCTAAAAGAAAACTTCTTAATAATGTTCAAGAATTCTACAAATCACTACAGCAGCAGAAACTTCACAAATAAAAGCAAAGCCTTCACAGGCTTTCTCCTCACAGAGGAGATAACACAAGAAAATTGCAAGAGGACAGAACTGTCTACAGAAGACCAGAACTTAAGCAAATTATCTTATATTGATTTGTAAAGTCTGGAAGCTGTTACAACCACTGCCCAAAACAAAGTTTAGCTGTAGTTCCAGGAGACACAGAAAACAATCCAACATTCAACCATCTAACACCACTTCTGTGTGTGCTTGCATAAAACATCCATATGATACTTGGACTAGATTATAACTACATTGAAAGAGCAGGTCAGTATGCCTATCTATATTGAGAAGTAGGTTGTAGAAAAGTTTCATCAAGATGCCTCCATGCTCTCCAAACAGTGAAGGGAAAGAAACAGTCTTCCACACATTGCCCAGTTTCAGAGACGATGCCATAGCAAAACCCCAAAGGATAACTGAGCTAACTGTAACTCTGGTGCTTACATGCTTTGCTGGAAAAATCTCCAACAGGCACAGCAACAAACACGGACAAACAAGGGTATCAGTAATCCCTAGTCAGTAACATGAAGAGTATTTAAATTATTCCTTAAGAGTTCAGGATTCACATGTCTCTCAAAGTAAATATTGTACTTTTAGGTGAGGACTGCATAATGTGATACATTTAGATAAATAATATCATATTAATACTCTGATATGTTTCACAAGATATACTGAATACAGAATCTAAAACAAGGCATTGGGCAACTAAAACAAAATTTCTCTCATACCTGTAAGTCATCTGAGTTTGTGACAATAAAATTAGCAGGTTTACAGTCACTGGCAGTCAATTTAACGTTCTGAGTCCCGTGAACTAGGACAGGACTGTCACCCTGGGTTTCCCAGCACTGCAAAGGACTATTTACCATTTTAGAAATCTCAACAAACAAACAAACAAACCAAACACACACACACAAAAACCCCCACACAAACAAAAAAACACACAAAAACCAACCAAACCCAACAACAAAAACATAACATTCTTTTTAAAAACATCAAATACTTTTGCATTCATACTAGTTTTTTCAGATGTTTTATGTTTTAACCTTTTAGGAGAGAAGTAATTGCAATACAAGCATTCCTTACAAATGGAAAGTGAGGCATAGGAGGAGATTTTGATCTAGACACACCTTTCCTGTATTCTTGGGCCCAAACCATTTGACAAAAAAGCTGAGATGTTAGTTTGATCGGGTTTTTTTTAAATTACATCCACTTCAGGATGCATTTTGACAAGGCTTCTGCAGAATTCTTTCCCTCACTTCAACAAAAAGCAAATTGAGCTCTCTGTTTAAAACAATGAACAACTGGGAGAAAAAAAACCTAAGGCAAAATCCTCAGCAATTAAGACTTACTTAATAAAGCTATAAAACTGCAATTATAAAAAAAAGCTGAGAAAATAAAAATACAAAACTTTCAAAGGTACTGTCAATAAAGAAGAAAAATTTAATGATTTTTTTTGTATCTAAAAGTCGACTTAAAGCTGCTGTAGATCTCTGTTCCCCTGATAGTTCTGCAATTATTCATCCCCAAATGAAGACTTCTACTGAAACTTCTGCAACAGAATTTCACAGATAGGTTTGACTATAAAGACGTGGCTACCCAAACTCTAACATAAAAGCAGTATATTGTTAACATTTATGTCTTTCAAATATCATATAATAAAATTAATATTCCTCTACAGGAACGAAGTATTTATTTCGTTCCAGACAACCTGGTAACATCTCTTTCAACTATAGTTACTATTTTCAGGAGCGAACTTCCAAAGCTGAAGTTGTCCAGATTTAACATTAGCATTAATTTACGTCAGGCATCCATTTCCCCAAAGACAGCATGAATCAAAAAGGAAGTATTTAAAATCTCTGTGAAGCACTCTAGAGCATATTCACAGAACCACAGAATCATTTTGGTTGAAAAACACCTTTATAATCAGCAAGTCCAATAATTAACCTAACACTGCCAAGTCCACCACTAAACCTTGTCCCTAAGCACCACATCTACATGTTCAATACCTGAAGACTACAAATATCTTTAGCTGAAGTTTCAGATAATAGTCTAGACATTTGATCAATAAAATTAAATATGTGTATTTGCTTTTTTTAAATAGCAATTCATATGCTTTTCTGAACATTGTATTCATTTAGTACTGTGCACTGCAGACATCAACACAACTGGAATAGACACAGCATGTTCACTCAAAGTATGTAAAAAGCCTCTGGAGTCAATGGAGGGGTTCTATTTATTTCAATGAGATCTGATTTAATTCAATGGCAAATGGTGTACTACATGAAATATTTTGGAAGAGAACAGAGAATAAATTCCAAGGCTTTTAGGAAATGCACTCATTAGCTCCCTTTAATCGGTTTTATAGCTAAAAAACTAAAAAAGTTTTTATAGCTAAAATCGGTTTTATATAGCATATAAAAAATATGTTATTGCTATTACTTGATACATTAGAATATAGTTACAGGGCCATCAAAATCAAAAATATCATTGTAAAATATTCTGCAATACTTTGAATGATCTGCTACATACAAACAGCCAACAGATTCAGGTTTACAGAGCATAACTGTACACAAATGGAAGTGTCTAGACATAATTTTTCCACATATTGATAAATGGACAAAACCCAGAAGACCTCTCATTACAGTAATCAAGCAATGCATTATTTCAAGTATGAAACTACATTTTACTTACAGATAATTTTCATAATTATATTTTTCTAGTATATGCCAAGCACCTGCTACAGGTAATTTTATTAAATAGGAACAATTTTTTTACTTGAAATGCTGATGAGCAAATCTGATTTACATTGGAGAAAAAAGGAACAAAGTTATGCATAAATGTACAATGGCAAGAAAAACAGAGGAATAGAAATAAAACTTGTAAAAGTGGTCAATTTTTTTCTTAAAGCTTTCCTTAAATACTTAAGTGGATCATTTACCTAAATTTGTGAGTTAAGCAATATAATTGTGCACAATTATTTAATTATTTTCATTTGGCATACCTTAACAAGTTTCATGAGGTGGTAAAGGTCTTCAACCTCATCTTCCTGACACGTGGTATACACTCTTCCAGTATTTACACTGGTACCCTTTATGAAGCCACGATAGAGTGGCAAATCCAGTGCCTCTGCATATAGGTCAATGGCATGGTGTCCTACCGTCTGATACATATAGCTGTCCAATTCATCACTCTGTCCTGCCACAGTTAAGAAACATATTACGTGCATTATTTCATCCATTATAGATAGTCACAATACTACAAAGCACTGAGAAAATCTAATGTTAATACTTTTTCAGTTCACAAACAGATGTTTGGTGGCAATAACTCTATACACATGGAAAGAAAAAGAAATTTATTTCTTCTCCCAACAGACATATGGAGAGGAAGACACCTGTCACAAACATGATGCTTATTTTGAAATGGTGGTGCCTATTTCTTCTTTAGTATTCCTCCCTTCCTCATCCAAAAACCTCGTAATGGTCCAATTCTGCTCCTATTTATATAGTAATTTTAAAAGGAATACAGTTCAGAGGCACACACCAAGATACGTTTCAACATACTCAGAGCAAGAAATTTGGAATGTACGGCAGCACTGAAAATAAGCTGTAGGTTGTGAAAATTTCCA
The DNA here is from genome assembly GCA_013399075.1 of Chloroceryle aenea. Lineage (NCBI taxonomy): Eukaryota > Metazoa > Chordata > Aves > Coraciiformes > Cerylidae > Chloroceryle > Chloroceryle aenea. The sequence goes on along the minus strand of VWZY01001295.1, from coordinate 297,928 downwards.
AAAACTTTACTGTTAAAATTCTTATCATGGTCATCAAGAATGAAGAGAAGATTGTTTCTTCTAAGTAGAATAAAAGTCGACTGCTATAATGTTTTGACATTGATTAATATACAAAAAGAAAAGAAAATCTGTTGTAATATCCAGGCCCTTTCTACCTTCACTGATTTTAAAAATTAAGCTCTTTGACAATACTTCCTTAACCAGGAGAAAAATGTAGCTGCAGTAGCTAGCAGACAAGAAAAACCAAATAAACAAACCCAAAAAAAACCCCAAACAAAACACAACCAGCTAAAATGTAAACATCATGGATTAGAATTAAATCTCAAACTATATGATAAGCTGTTTATATATAAAATCATTCAGATAATTTTTCAAATGGATTGATAAAGCAATACATAGCATTGGTGAAATCTCCACTTTGTTTATTAAAAGCTAGCACAGTTCACTATTATAATGCTAATTTGTCAAACTGGAAGTTCTCTTAAATTACAAACACATCAAGCATCTCTACTGTATACCTACATAGCAAATCTTGCAAAGAAAAAGGTCTGTAACATTGATCAAGATAACTAATTTGTGATGTAACAATTAGGTCATGTCACATTTGTTGCCATACAACAGATAAGGTTTTGCTCAAAATAGGCAAATCCAAACCCATAATGACAACCAACCAACCTAGACCAGAAGAGTCGATTTAAAAGAAAGCTCAAGTGTTTTTCAACATACATGAATATGACAAGGTCTTCCAACTGATATTCAGTTCAGAATACACAGTTTCTTTATTAATTGAGACTCTCCAGGCAACAGTGGTACAAGATAAAACAAAATGAATGGCACAGAATCTGCTATAGCCTGAAGCACCTCAATTAACTATCCAACTACACACTTAAAGAGACCGTTTTATGATTCTAATGACAATAGTATACATTTCTGATGTGGATAAATTAAAGACAACATATTTCAAGAAGATTAGAGATGATAATGACCTAGCTACCCCAAAATAAATTGTTCCTGTACATCCTAGCATTTGCTGTCCGTGACTCATTTCTGATGGCTGCGCCCTTTTTCCTTCTTCCTTTTCTGTGCATCTTCCTACCACACAATTATCAGATATCATAATTATTTCTTTAACATATGTTGAACAGTTATCCTATGTTAACATACTTTAACATTCTCTCCTACCAGTTGGGAAATGACTCACATCCTTTTCAAGTCTCACTTCAAGTTCAGTTTATGCCCTAGCCCAACACAGAAGTACTCAACTCACCCTCTCATCTCACCAGACTACCAAGATCTTTCACAGAACTAAGTCTAGGTGCAGCCTGTGAGGAACTGGTCAGAAAACTGATCCGAACTAAAAGGAAAGCAAAAGGCAGGAAAAAAAGAAGTGCATGAAGGTCAGTTCCAATGCAGATCAGTTCCTCAATCCAGTTCACAGATGTTGGACTAGAACTGAGGAAGATACAGAAGGCTAAAAATGAATGAGCGGCAGCAAACCTGCATATTTTTGGCAGCTGGATTGGTTTATACCAGTTTAAAGCATTCATAGAAATATAGTGTTTGTTTTGTTTGATGCTATCCTCTACCACCTTTTACTATTTGTGCCACTGAACTCATGCAATCCCTTTGTTTACCACCAAGAATATTCGTATTCTCCCTTTTTCAAGTTGTGTAAGCCTTTCATTTGCTGATCTCTATCTTCTTGTGGTTTTTTCACCCTTCAAGGAAAAATTAATGTAATACAAGTCCATAGCATTTTCTTTGTTCTACTTCTTTTAAGATTTCTAGATTGCCCTTCAATATGCAAAACTATATAAAAACACATAAAGGAACTTCATTCAAGTGCAGCTATGATAAAATTGTTTTGAACATAAAAAGAAAATCTCCTATAAGAAATATGGCTTTCATACCTGTGTTGTCAGCAGGTCTTAAATTGGCAAGAGCAACAATTTGATGCCCAGCAGCAACACACTGCATCATATTATAACAGCTGTCCTTCCCACCACTGTAAAAAAAATAGAGGCAATTAAAAGTACTGATAAAAGTTTTAGTCCCTTATGACTTTTGCCTAACTGCTTAAAAATTAGTAAAAATTTTGAAATAAAAAAAAAGTTGAAAAATATTAACAGTAGGAAAAGAAGGATTACACTATATGTTTACTATATATGTACAGTGCCTACAAACAGTATCCATAAAGCACATATACCATTCCGTATTGTGTTATTAATCTGAGAGCTTCCATGAAGAAAAACCACTTGGACTGGAATGTTCCCTTTAGAACAAGGACTGTCTTCTACTAAAGAGATTAATTACTCTATACTCATTACTAGAAAACGTGGATTAAAATTATAGTATCCAGTCCAGATTGTTGCCAGAATTAACAATGTTTTTAAATGAATGTTAGGAATAACATTTATCCTTTGTGAGATACTTTGCCTGAAGTTTCAACATTTTAAATGTACTTCCTATTCTCAAAAGCTGTATTTATTACAGGGCAGCAGGTTCAGTTGACATTGAATTGAACACACAACTCTCACTACATATAACTGTAAATAAAAAGAATTACTGCTGATAAAAAAAAACAATAAAACAAACAAAAAGAAATCCACACACACCCCCACACCCCCCC
>VWZY01001295.1:200491-287241 GCA_013399075.1 Chloroceryle aenea | reverse complement strand
GATGTGAAATTCTGACAAAAGGGCAGGAATTTTGCTAAAGGTCTGAGGCTTCTTTTTTTTTTTGGCTCAGAAGGGTAATGGAGGCCTGTTCTGAATTAAAACTGTAAATCCAGTGTATTCAGGGATTTAAGCAGAGAGTACTAAATTGAATGAAACAGTACTGCATACTACACGAACTGGTAGAAAACCACACCTCTGAGGAAGTGTAAAAAACACAGAAAAAAAGTATTCAATTTATTGAAAGGGGAAAAAAAAAAGAGTGGGTATTTTATCATACGTCACCACTGTTTTTTCCAGATTTGAATGAAATATTTTTAATTTTTATTATTACAGTAAAGAATGCTTCAGCTGGTAGTTGTGAGCACCTCAAAGATGCTCATTTACAATACCTAGCAATGATACATGAAAAGTCTAATAATCGTGTACATAAATTATTCTGCTGCTTTGGAAAATGGAGAGGTCATAAAATCAGTCGCTTTAATCACACAGCTTTTAAAGAAATATTCAGAGGCTTGTAAAGCTCGTTTCTAAGCAGCATTGTTAGATCTGAAAAAGAGAATAATTCTAAAGTCCCCTATTTTCTCAAAGGTGTGCTGTTATTATTAATCTGTTCTGATACAATGTTGCTGTTTTTTCAGCAGATGGTTCCATTGCATTCAGTTTTACAGCTTTGAAGAAACAAATTTCACTTACAAGTCAGACTTGTTTGAAGTAGAAGTTACATAAGACACTGCAGGACCAAAGTCTGCTTCGTTTGCTAGCGAAACTGGAATTTTTACTTCCATCTGATGAAGACATCAGTAGTTATTTGCACAAACAAAAAAAGTGGGATTTGGCTCCCAGCATTTGTGAAGTATGTCAAAATTGAATTAGTAAAACGGGGCTTCAAATCAAATCTGTATTTTACCCAAAAAGATGATGTTTTCAAATTATTTGAAATATATTCAGTGAGAAAATCTGTTCGCTCTCACTCACCTGATGAAATAGCTCTGGTGTAGTGTCACTGCTTTTAAAAGGTTCTGCCATACGACAGTGGACGAAAGACACTGGCATCATCTCTCAAGCTGATTGCCCCAAGACATTCTGCTATAGTGCTGCAGCAGCTGAAACAATAAAATTCACCAAAGCTGCCTTTCTTCTCAGGGTAGTATTGGCTACTTTGTACAGAAAGCTAGCAATGGCTCAACGCTTCTTTCTCACCCTTTTCTGCCAAGAAAGTTGAAAATAATTATAATGAATTAATATAACTGGAGGAACCTGTCAAAGGATTAAAAAACGCAATGCAGTATCCCTAACGATCTGGAATAGTTAATTAAGTTCTCTTACAAATGAGTTCCAAAAATAACTTACTTTCAGTAAGTTATTCTGAGAAACAGTCACTTTAGCATACCTGAGCTGCAGAGCCTATTAGAAAAGGGCCAATTATCCAGTGACTGGCAGTTAAAGGTGAACTAATGAAGTTCGTAATTAAAAGATTTTCTATTATAATCACCACTAAGTAACAGAATACTGCATATATAAAGCACACGTAATGTTAGAAGAATATTTCCATTTTGAAACAAAGATTTTGAAATTTGTCTCCTCCTTTGCCTGCCGTACCAAATCCGAAATGGGAATGTTATGGTTTTCATGGGTGTAGCTGGCAATGTGCCACTATTGCCCCTCATTAGGGTGTTCTGCTCTGACTCTCCTGCAGTCAGAGGTGCTCTCCTCATCTAACAGGTGGCAGAATTTTCACCACTGTTAATGCCCAAAGCTGTCTATGCAATACAGAAAGGTGATTTGAGATTTTACAGTAGGATACTTCTGTCTTTTGAACTAAGAAACTGGCTGAAAAGTTCCTTTAGCTGCCTGTCATTGACAACCTCCCTGAATTTTCAATTACTTAACAGAAACCAGGATATTATCAACACTTCCATGAGTTGTACTGTAATTAAATTTTGGGAAATAAATGGTTTGGAAGCATGAGATACTAACACACTACTAAACTCTGAATGAAGGGTATTTCTCAGAAGGCCTATCTCCCCATCTGGGAATAGAAGGACTTAAGGTTGTTCTGTCTACATTTCAAGTTTGCCAGACCAAAAAAAAAGCTTCATTCTGCATGCCGATAACCACGTTAACAGTGCATTATGCTAAGGATAAAACAGCCTACTACGATTAGCTCAAACACCTTGTCAGACTGTTCACCTCTTTTCAGACAGAAATAGGCACACAGTGAGTTCAGGTCAGTCTCCAGCCATTCAGACAGCTATGTCCCCGATGATCAATGCTGTATGTGAAGGATGATTTACTGGGCATGTGGGCTTCTTGCTCTTAAGTGCTCCATATAAACACTTCTAAAAACTATACAGCTAATCCTATAGTTCCTAGTTCTGAGAAGGCAAGGCTTGTCATTTTTATAGGTGATTTGACTTGTTTCTGCAGAACTGTGAAATCCAGCAACTTTTCTTTGTCATCTGTTTAGCATTCAAGAAGACTCTCAAACCCTAACCACTGCAACAGAAACAGAATTTAGCCCAAGATAGATTTATATATGGTCTTACCTCATAGGTAATGGTCCTCATATGATGCCAGTTTTTCTAAGCTTTTGATGAACTTAATGTTCATTAATCAATCTACAAATCTTTAGTGAGTCAAAAGTATAAAATTAACCTTACAAAGTCATGCCTCCATCAGAATGACCAGTCTGTTTCCATTTCCAGCAGGCACTAGCACACTCACTGGCAACTGAACAGTTTTTTCTCTTCACTAGATCTGTTTTCAGTGTTTGAAATTTTTACTTTATTAGTAAAAGCACTAACATTAATTACAAACAAGAGAAACTACCACGACTGGCAAAATGCCTCATTTACATTTTTTTTTCTCTTTAGCTTAATCCATGGGACTTTAATGTAGTTTCTATTCTACATATATTTATTTTTATTGCAGTGGAAAAGTTAAGTGTGATGTTGTATTTACAGGTTAAAGAACTTTATATCCCTCTGTCTTTTTCTCACTTACAAAGAAAAAAATATTATGCATTAGAAATAGACATTTCCATTTTTAATTTAAATACACAACAAATGTGAGAGTTATTCTAATGTTACATTGAAACAAATGTAGATCAGAGATGAGTTTATTGTAAAGAAGCACAAGATTCAAAACCAAGTCCCTATAATCTAACAATGCATGTTTCTTGTGAAGCTGTATTAACTGCCAATGAAGACTCTGAAGATAGAAATTTTGGTGCATTTCTATTTGTTAGAGACTATGATCTCCTATTAACCATTCTAGAGGAGAAGAAAAAGATCTTTTAGACTCAATAATCCTTATAATGCGTTCATCATCCAACAACTTTGAATCTAAAGCTATAGGCTTTAATTTATTGGGAGTTAGCCATCTATTTGATAGCTACAAAACCAGGAAAGATATGGTCATGGATAATAACCCATGAGAACAAAGAGAAATTAGCTATGTAGTTAATGAGGTTAAGCTACAGTATCTTCTCCATCATCATAAGCTAAACCACTGGGATCTTGTAGGCAGAAATGGCTGGGATATTTTTACAGGAGTGCAGAAATTTAGAGAAACAGCTTTCAAAGAAAAGAGTCAGAAAATTGATATGGTGCAATGAAAATCTAAAAATGAACTATAGTGTCTTTTTGTGGTGGTATATAATTTGGGATCATTACTCACTAAATGGTTCTGCGGTTTGTCACTGATTAAGAACATTTGAGTGGGTTAAAGCTGCTGAAGTTTCAGGGGAAGAAGCAAACAGTAGATTTTTTGGCCCATTTGTTTCACCGCAAAACTCTTCCCATACCATAAAATATTTGTAACATAGCTTTAAGTAATAAAAAGGTCTGTTTTCTCTCCGTTCCACTCTTCCTATTCTGTTTAATTTTGCTGGTAGAAATATTGCTAAAAACTTTAACAATCAAAACGGGGTTTAACTGCTTCACATTTAGTAGTCTTTTTATCTCGTAGTCAGATTTTTAAAGAGAGAATTAATCTACTAAGTGTGGAGCTGTTTTGACCTAATTGGCAAAGTAGCGAGTTAATTTTGAGCGATACAGAGAAAACATTTTATCACCACAAAGAAGCAACAAATCAACTCTAACTTCTCAATCTCACATTGAACTTTATTACATCATGTGTAGTATAAACCACTGACATAATCCGCCTCTGATTTTGAGACCACAAGGAAGGGTGGCTGTGACAGTGCCCTTTGAAATAACATTGAAGCTTCAGATCCCATGTCAACATAATGTTCTAATCAGTGCAGTCTTTTTTGTTGCAGGGTCTTCCACCTTATAATTGACCCTGACATATGCTAGTCACTCTACCCCTTGGCTTTAGACATATAATTCCTGTCATGGTCTATTACTAGGTGATAGAGCCTGCAACCACAGGGACCATTGCTTAAAATTATCCTGCACAGTAAGCCCTGAATGACCAAATTCAAATATAACTGGAGGGGAAGAGAGGATCTAGTCTTTGATAAAACTAATATTCTTTCACTTCTATATAGAAAAATGTCAATTTCCATCATCCTGTATATTACTGAGACAAATGGTGACAGTGCTATTTCTGAAACAGGTTAAGAAAAAGTACAAAAGCCTTTACCAAACTCGACATACTCTGAAATGAGGAAATTGTCTGTACGAGCATACAGTATGCATAAAAATTAGATTACACTACATTTGAAAGGCAGATGAGAGTTTAAGAGTGACAAGTGGGCAAGCGCTAAAAATAAGGGCATGTTACTTCCCTTCCAATGCTGCTTTGTCTGTATGCTTGCTTTGATGTCGCTTAAGCTTTGAAGTAAAGAAATACTTTCCAAGAGTCTGAAAGATACTTCTGATTAGTATATCGATAAGAACTGGTTTTGAACAAAAAGATCTCTTCTAGTTGTTCCATTGGTTCTACAATGCCTGAGAAAATGGGCAAAGAGAAAAACCAGGACACCTGCTCCCTGGCCTTAGTGTAACAACTATGATTTTCAAAAACATACAGTTTTGCAGTCATGGTATTACTGCAGTAGCATTACAGAATACAACTTCAGGAATAAGATCTGAGACAAGAGGAAAAGTTTACCATCCATCTGAAGAGATTTACTTGGAAGCCTAGGTTGTGAACCATGGATTCTTTTCACAGATTCTCTGTAGTCACCTATGCCCTTAACCCAGAGGGACAGCTATCCCTGATTTTTGCTGGGTGGACATTAACTTCAATTTGCTAGATACCATTGCTTGGGTTGGGTTGTTTATGTGTTTTGGTTTTTTCTTTTGATTGGTTGGGTTGATTGTTTTTTTGTAAAATCTGAAGGGAATTTTAATGCTTTACAATCCTTTCAGTCAAAAATTATTATCTACAGTCATCGTCCACTGATTTATTTCACTGTTGACAATTTACTCAATCCTCATCCTTTTACACCTAGGCTCAGAAATAATCCTTAAAAAGCCTTTGCAAATCTGCTGAGTTTTACAAGATATAATATTCTGTCAAATGTGATTTTGTGATATCTTTATTACATATCTTAATGTAAATAGACAATGCTCTAATAAACTTTCATCCATTTGTCTGTCTTTTAAAATCCCATCTATACCATTTGTCTTAATGATGTATTCATAGCATAGCAATCTCAATAAATACCAAGCACATACAATGCAAATACTTTTAATTTAAAACATACCACTGATTAATGATGGAGTATCCTGAATTTGTTGTACACATTCTATATTTCACTTGTAGAGTTGCCTTAAGACTTGAACACCTTCCTGCTAAAGTACACAGTCCTGGATATATCTTGGAGCTGTTACTCCAGTAACTCCTGTTACTGTGTGCAGTATCCAAACAAGTCAACTTTGGAAACTAGTGATTTAGCTACATATGGGTGACTTTACCAGAATGTGTAACCCTGCTCAGGTGTTTGCAAGACAAAACCTTAGAGTTACTGAACCTATCAATGCATACAAATACCACATTTCCCACACCTTTGTAATAATAATAATAGTAATAAAACTGCTGTTTCTAACATACATGCTTTTTACCTACCCTGCACATATCACATGACATCCTAAACATTATTTCACAGAAGGGTAAATTCAGCTTTCAGCAGTCTGCAGTCTGTGAAGCAAGAAGAATAACTCCTGGCTGGTTTATGGTTTAAAGCATGATTGAATATACCAACAGGGCTCTGTGAAGTACTCATTTCAATATATATGCTGTATTTTTTAAATATTTCATCTCTACAGCTCTCATCCTCTAAATAAGTGGAGCATTTCTACTGCACTTCAGAAGCAGAGGCAGTAGAGCCCAAAAATACTGAGAGTGCACCAGTGATCTGAATCTTGGAATTTTATTCTCTGGTCAATAACTTGTTGATCATTACATGTTCTTTCATGTGACTTCAGCTGCTTTTTGCTTCAGTTCCTCTGTCTGTAAAGTGGGCATAGCTATACTGTGCTGAGTATTTTGAGATTTTTAGTTTAAAACTGCTTAAGTTACAAAACATCATTGTAATAAGTATATAAAAAAAAGTCTTTTCAGAAACCCTTTAAGTCAGTTGTTCCAAAGATCAGCCTCTAACATTTAGAATATGTCATTTAATGTAAATACATTGTGTCTGATCAATAAGATTATTTATAGTCTTATAAATTTATAAGATTAGCCTATTTTTAATGTTTGTGTGCAGGTTCTTCTGTGGAAGTATGCAGGGACATCACAAGTATTGTCTAAATTTCACCACGGCAACTGATTTTTCTGTGCACTATCAATAACATATTTGCAGAACTACCAGATGGGGAGAGAAACTGTAGAGAGAAAATAATAGTCAGGTTTGTAGTGCAACAAGAAAAAGGATAAGACATTAGATATGTGATTTTAAAAGCATATTTTTACTAACTTTAGACATTCAGCAACCTTCTTATATAGAAGTTTTGCATCTCTCTGCAAGAATGACAAAAGAAAGAGGTGAAAAAAACCCATATAGTTAAATTTGACACAAATCCTAACCAAATATAATTAATACAGAATATAAAAATGATAAATATTTGGATGATAAATCTCATGGCATTATGAGAGTCAGAAGGTTACTATGAGCTTTGCAGTAAAGATATCTAATAGAGTATATCCAGTCTGTCCTTCTTCCATCATGGAGAAGATTAGTAAAAAAGCAGAGTTTTGAAAAATTTGCTTTTCCCAGGCTCCTGCATATACAACAGCATTAAAAACAAACATTTAAAGACAGCAAACTTGCAAATCCTCAATGCATTTTTTAACCCATTTTCAGGCAGCATTAGATCAACAACAGAAATAATTGCTGTCAGTTTGTACTTTTTGACCAATAATTCTCTGTATTTCCTGCAAGAAACTTGAGTGATGCAAATGACCTTATTTTTACAGCATGCTTTTATTAAATAGTTTATTATTTTGGCAGACTAATAAAGATTTTGGTATTTGCTTTTATTTGCACTAATATTACCACCACATAAAAAAGGATTTTATGTTCTTTTTGAGGAACAAGGAGGATAAAAGTGTTGATGGATAGTGCAACTAAGGCATCAGCAATGAGCTGGAAATGAGACACATAAATATGAAAGCAGAGCTAGGAAAATAGAACTGCACCCTTGGCCTTTCTTAAAAGAACACGCACATGCCATGGTTCATTCATACAGTTACAGAAACTCCTTTTGTTTTCAGTGAGTTTGTGAAAATATGCAAAGACTAAAATATTACTAAGATTCTCAGTTGTGTGACATATTTGTGTGGTTAATGTGGTTGTGAAATGTTTCTAAACATTAAGAAAAATGACTGGTGATAATGATGATGATTTTCTAGAAGGTGTGTATTGTATTTGAGGTATAAATTTGTCCCTTTTTCTATCTATGTCTTAGCCAAAGGTGATGAAATAATACCGGTTTTCAGTTTTTCCTTTTTGCCCCCAAATAGACCTAATTCTTTGAAGATCAAAGAGCAGAGACCTCATAGCTGCGTTAGACAATCACACACAAATTTTAAAAACAAAATTACCAGTCCTCTAATAAAAAAAAAAAAAGCCTAGATGGCATGCAATAGCATTAAAGTTAACTTGAATGGGGAGTTTAATTTCAGATTGAAAACATTGTGACTACAATATTCATTCTGTAATAATCTGAGCTGCTTGACAACTGGTAATGTTGGATGGGGTATTCAGCCGTGCACGAGTTGCTCAGCACCTATTGTAAACTGAACCTCAATTCCTTAAGGTAAGAAATATATTTATTGTAACAAATAACTGGATATGCCTTAGAAATAACAATATTCACTTGGTTGAGGGTACTTAAGATCTGAATTTTACATACAGTCACCCCTCAGAAAGACATCTGATGCACAAAAATATGAACAGAGCCAATACCACGTGAAAAAAGGTAAATGGGCAAACAAAACTTCACCTCACTGGAAATCTGTGTGTTCCATTTGCCATTTCTAAAAGGCAGTGAATAAGTAGGAATCATGAAGTATAAGTTTCATAGGAGAATAAATATAACAATTAATTACATGTCAAGGCTTAAGAATCAAAAAACTGCTTATGCCCATTGCCAGTCATTCACTCCCTGTCAGTAGTAGTTCACATCTTTCCTGGGATGGCATCCAACCACAGTGGCATCTAAAATATAGCAGGCTATATTGTTACAGTTGGAGGTGAAATTGAAAGTTGCACCAAACAGAAGTGACAAATTCACATTGCTCAGTGTTGCCTAGCAATAAGAGATGAGTTTATTATGAACACATTCTATCCATTGCAAAGGGGCTTTGTATTCACACCAAAATACCACTACTCTTACAGGCAAAAGGGGCAAAAATAGAGTGGGCAGAAGGAGGAAACAGTTGTAGTAGTTGTAAGCACATTTCGTATTTCAAGATTCCTTTCTGTCTCTTGAACAGCTCAGGAAGGAAGAGGCAGCGCCTGCACCTAGCTGAACTCTCAATATTGGCCAGGTAGCTTGTTACTGATCTTAGCCATCCTTTTAAATGCCCTGCCCTTAGTAGTCCCATTTCATTATTAATGTGCCTGTAGCTCAAAAACTTCAAATACATAAAATCTTTACTGAATACACTCAAGGACTGCTCAGTAGGTGTTTTGATTGTGCAGAGCTATCCGTTTCCTTCAGCACTTTTTTTTTCCCCTTTTGTGTTTTTTTTTTTTTGTTTGTGGGGGTTTTGGTGTTTTTTTTTTTAGTGAAAAGGACAAGACTTCAGAAAGCTCTTCCCTCCTCATACATCTTGCTATTTTCCTTTTTAACCACTATTTATGTGGGAGAACATTTCTTTCTATCTTGGACATTGGAATATGTCTCTGAAGGTATTAAGCATTTAGCTGTTCAGAGAAAAAGAATTTTCAGGAAATATTTAGGTATCCTTGAAGACCTTACTGGCTACCCACCCACATTTTTAGGCACCTAATTAATTTTTTAAATCCACAATAGCTCCTATTAAAAAAATCCTCCAATAAGTGTTCTGTTTCTGTGCTTTTATACCATCTGCATTTTTGACAACTGAATATTTTTGACAGCATGGTCCATTGTGCCCAAGTTCACATCATTTTTTTTTTTGGTCTCTTTTTTTTAATACATCACATGACTACATATATGATAAGAAAATGGGTTATATCACACATTTTGCTTTACAGATTAGGGTTCACAGTAGATTTTCTGGAAGTGACAAAAAATATACAAGAAGTGTTTCTATTATCAGGATGCCTTTCTATTATAAAAATAATAGATTCATCAAATGCTATGTAAGTCAAGTACATCAAAGTTACAAAACTGTTTTAATTTTAAGAAGCTTTAGAAAGACATACAAAAACTAAGGGTAACGTTTAGAGATGATATAATTTAGATATAATAGAGTGAAGTCTAGATGAAAATTGCTCTCTCATTTTTATGAAATGGTTAATTAAAAATGCTAATGAAGAATTATCTCCTTAGCTTACATGTTCTAATTACTATTCTGTATTAACTGAACCTGGAAAAATTTGACAGTTTAATTTTTGTATTTTGTGGGCAAAATGCAGCTATTGTCTCAAATTCTCACTTATGCAGTAAGTTTGCAGGTACAAAACCAAGGTACTTACGTTTTGTAAATGTTTTTGTAGAACCTTTAGTAACTTTGGTCCTTTCTTTATTTCAGATTCAATGTGTTACAAACAAACATATTCCACCTGTTACAACAATCTGGCATATTACTTTCTTGATACGTGATGATACAATACCTCTCAGGTTTGCTGAGTAGCAAAGGGAAATGTAAGCAAATTAAAAGGTTTTCCACTTTCACAGTTTTTTTCTGCTTGGGGTTCTGTTTGTCTTAGAACTGTATGAATAGAAGCCATATTTTATAGTATTTCTTTAACCTCTGCCATCTGGTATAGGTTAGTTTTTCCACTGCCAACATATCCTAGAGGCCCCAGTACCAAAATGTTTAATTTCTAAGTAAACATTTGGACTTTATAAATCCAGTTAAAAAAAATAGTGCAGTATTTTTTTAAACTATATATTGCATTTACCACTACTGATGACATTAATAAACACAAAGACAAGTATGTGAGTTTAAAGGCTTCTGGCTGTGACTTTGTTTTCTGTAGCAGAGCTCCAGAGATGTTAGGTCACCCAACATCTTTAATCACTGAGTCATACTCAGTTATCACGAAGGAACTTGAATATCCCCTGCTGACCTAAAGTCTGAAGTTGTGTGAAAGGATTTGCACCGCCATAGCCAAAACCTTCTAAATCAAGCACAGTTTCAGGCAGAAAATGCTCACCCATGACAAAGCAAAAGCTTTAGCTGCTCTGTTTCTTTTAATATAACTGAAGTTACTTCACTGCAATGAGAAGACTGTTGCTATAAAAGAATTCAGGCAAGGAAGTAGGTAACTGCTTTAAAAAAACAAAACAAGGAATGCAATAACCATATCTCCAGCAACTTCTGTGTTTTATATCTGAGGGAAAATATCTACAAAAACTGTGTCAGAATTCTACTACCAAGAGGAGAAAATCCTTTCTAAATTTACAAAAGCATAATCTTGCATTTTGTACTAGCCAGCAAATTCTCACATTTCAATTTGAAAACATGCAGTAATGTTTATTGTCCCAAGCTGATCTTTAGTCACAGTGAAAATTTGAAAAAAATTCGCTTCTACTGAGAATGAGCATAGAGAGTTCATTTTAATCAGTATTCTTCTGAGGCAGACAGTCACTGGTTAAAAACCACATAGGTAATAATGGAGGCACAGATAATAAAGTAAAACATTTAAAGCTGCATGTAAACAAGATATGAAAGTTAAAGAAAAGGAAAATAACTATGTGATTATTTAATTTACTTAATTTAGATTTAGGAAAAGGTCTGGGAAAAAACCTAGGAACTCCCATATCTTTTCATGTCTACCTGGTCAATATTTGTGTGTGTGTATCCCTAAATTCTAAGACATCACTGATAGCTCAGCTTGCCACCTTGACTTGAATTTCCTCCTCCTAAAGAATACCCAGAAACATATTTTTGGCACACGCCGATTCCTTTAATGAAAATTCACAAAAGGTTTTTATTTCTGTTTATTCAGTTTCAAATTAAACAGTAAATAATCTAATTAACAAGTGGCTTTTTCCTGAGAACTTAGCTGTTGTGCAAAAGTTATGCCCACTTAATTGAATTAATTTAAAATTTTACTAGTTTAATCAATGCAATCTGGTAATGAAGATGCATGATATTTGTTGAATTTAAATAATAATTCTCTTGGGGCATCTGCTGAACAGTATGGATGAAGAGGTGACATATCACCTTTCAGCCAATCTGCGATGTGAAATTCTGTATTACTATGCAAGACCACTAATTGCACTTATTTTAATATGCTTAGTTATAAACAGCAGAATCTGAGGAACGGACATCCTGTCTCTACTGTGGGGACAGTGACTTCTGCTTGGATGGACAAGTGGTTAAATTGCCCCAGTATGAGTCACCAGAACTGATATATCAGAGCCCACACTGCAGTCTGTTTAATCACCAGTGAAACTTGTTTGGTTTAATGGAGACCTTTTCTGATACTAGCTTACTTGGAGACTGTTTACATTTTTTTCACTGTGCTCCTTAAACTATCTTATGTTGAGGTGACAGTTTAGACATGCCCTGAAAGACTCACCTCAGTATTTTTTAGTAGCCATTGATTAGGACACCTGGCAAACCCATGCTTCTGGACTTTCCCTCTCTTCTCAGCACATCAGCGCATTCTCTGACTTACTTCTGATTCTTAATGTGCTGTGTCCAGCTAGGCATTTTAGCTATTGGCAGAGATTTGGCTTAGCCCTAAGAAACCAGACATGTGCTACCACTCCATCTTTTTATCTTTCCCCATCTGCCACCATTTTTCCTGTAAACTGGTCAGTGTAATGGAATTTTGAAGATGACAACATTCCTGCAGGTTTTGTGAACATAAAAAGTCAGAGCTCCAGCAGGGAAAAGAGTTAGCAGTTACATGTTTGGTCATCCCGTAAACATGTAGTGCAGAGCCTGCCACAACACTGTGCTTCAGTTTGCTTCATCAGTAGTAAAAGAGTATAAGAAGAATCTGCAAGCAATTTTCATGAATTTATAGCTTTTGCTGTTCCTGTCTTAAAGCTGGGTCCTAAATTGGTGCTAATTCACAACCTCCTTCAGAGCAGATTGGAGGAGAGAAACCTCAGACTAAGCTCGAGCATACAGACTGAACTGATAGACCTAACTCCTGAGTGATAGGTTCTGAGCTCTAACTTTCTTCTTTTTATTTCCTACTTAACATCAACCATGTTGATGCTTAACAACCATGCTTTCACTTACATAAATCTTAACCAGATTTTTCTGCAGTCAGTCTGCCTGCCAAGCATTGGCCAAGGGTTTCACTTGACAGCAAAGTGCCACATGAGGTACTCAAGTGCTTAGCTTTGTGAAGACATTGCAGGGTCTTTAGTGTTTTCAGAAGCATGGTTGTAGTTCTCATATGCACCATAACTAGTCCAATAAGAACAAAACTCTATCTTTAAATTCTATATAGAATTGAATTTACCTACAGATGCAAAGTTGTATTGAAGTAAGTGGATTTATATCAGGAGAAAATTGGTTCCATGATTTAGATTGTTGTATTAGCCAAGTACCCAAATCCTTACCTAATAATTACTGTTTTTTTTTATAAATGTAATAAGCATACAGGAGACATGGTCACATATCATTTATATGTTGCCTATTTTTATTAGCTCACTTATGCATGGAGAGCAGGAAGAGCTACCCTACAGGTCTTACTTAACATCTATCAAGGAACAGTGAATAATAAAAGTCTCTGGAGACTGGCAGAAGTTTCATTCAAGGGCCATCATGGACTTTGCATAATTTTGTTTATTGTATAAGTATTCAAATTTTCAGACATTAAAAATGTATTTTTCTATAACACAATTTTTTAAACAGGTTTCTTGGCATGCATTTTGTTTGTACTGTGCTTGAGGTTGTTTATGGCATTAGTGGTTTGTGTGTTTGCGAATGTTTGCATTCTGTCTGTTTATGAAGTATTTCACTGGTACCCTTACACAGCATGTGGTTGGTCAGAGAATAATTTTGATAGAATGTGTAGTCATCATGCATTTTGCTGAAAATCTTTTAAACTAAGGTAGGTCAGACACTGCTTATCTGCAGTTATGTAAAGACAGACTTGCAGGTTGGACTTTTTTTCATAGAACTTAGAAAAAAAATACCTGCACTGTTTTAAAGAAAATTGCAAGTTGGTGCAAATTTTTCCAACAATCATGGCATTCTGGTATATTTCAGTTTCATAAAGATAGGCCAACTCTATTAATAACTGAAACATTAGTATATTTTTATTATCCTAATTGTCAAAAATAATTGACATATGACTCATAATAACACCATGTGTGTGAAAAATTTTTGAAATCAGTTACAAAAGCAAAACCAAACCCCTAACAAGGATAATTTGAATCACTTCAGTCTGTAATTAACAGCTAAGTGTAGGCAATACTTTCGGAATCTCCAGACAGAGCTGTGGAATTAATCTGTGAATTATACTGGTCTTGCAGTGTCCATTGATACTTTTCCTGGTGTTTTGAAAGTAGAGGTTGTTCAGAATGTTTCTAACAAGACATTACAGGAATGCTATTTGCAAAAAATGCAGGTGCTGAGCAGATCTAGACACAGGCATCAGTTCAGTAAGCATTTTGTGAGTGCTATGGCATAAAATATTGTTGCTTTATTTGCATGCTTAGGTGCTAATAGAGAACGTAAATCTTCCAATGAATCTTGTCCTACAGTTCAAGAAACTCTGCTTCTGGAGAAATTAATGAGAATGTGCATGAAACTTAAAAGAAAGAGGTGACCAATAACAAAACCTTATGAAAATTCCACTTTTAAGTACTATTTTATTACTATTTTTACTAAGTTTCTTCACATGTAATAAACTCCAGCTCTGATTTTCTTGGGAATATGTTTCTACAAGTATATCTCTTTTCTTCCTACCAGAATAACATTTCACACTTTTCTAATACTTCTTTTACATTGCTCAAGTGTGCATTTACGAGAGCTTAAAATACATTTGATTATCTTTCTGTGACTATACGAATAAAATTAATGAATATAATTGAAAAGATCATTTGTTATGCACAGTTTATCTACCCTCCAATTGTAAAATATTATACTGCTGTATCATTTATAACACCATGCCGTGCTGCACAACTATAGTTGCTTTTTATCTATAGCACTGTAACATACAGCAAGACCTTTGCTTAAGAATAATTAAGTGACTTTAAGTGAATTAGAAAGAAGATAGCTAAAGGTGGAATTCATACCCTCTAGCTACTTTTTCTGCTTGTAACATGCCATACCTATGTTATTCATGAGAAGCCTAAATTCAATCCACAGAAAATAACATTTCTATGCCTCAAGACATAGGAGCCATTCATACAGAAATGAGAAGCAAAATGTGTACAGAAATAAACTTTACATCTTATGACAGTAACAGCAGGTTCATAGTGTCAGGAAGAAAAAAAAATGATGAAAGGAAGCCAAGCCTGACAAACTGAATTGTGGCTCATTTGAACTTCATTTCTCTAACAAAGCAGTGCTATATTTTTTCCATGAAATAACAACTTCTAATTAAAAAGGGGAAAATTATAGAAGTCCCTTCTTATCACCATAATATATTAGTTTTAAATAAAAGTGCATGCACTACATAAATTCACAGATCTTGGCAGCTATATAGGTGTTCTTCAATATTTTAAATCAGGAGCAGAGAAGAGGATTTTAGCTAAATGAGGATACAAAAAGATTGAATTTTGTAAGATTTGTATGGAAATGTGTACTTGTACAGAATCAAAGTAAAAATCCAGATAATCACTACAGAAGGAGTACTATATTTCTATGTATTGATATGCAATATTTCATAGAATGTAGTATATTCTATATTATTAGAGTATACATGGCATATTGAAGATAAACACATGATATTTATATATTCCCATATCCTTTCTATACATAGATTCTATCTTCCAGTTCTTGTTTTTATATAAATCAGTAGTGATTCCGTTAATGTTTAAAATGCTGTAAGTCCACTATGTACAAACACATCTTAACATTTAAGAGATGAGCCAAGACAATACTTAACTATTCATTTTGGGCTGTGTCCAAATACTGGCTCATATGCTAACTACTTACAAGTATAGTATTTTGTTAATATTCTTTAGCAGGCATGCTTATGTTGTAAAGATGACCTACATAACTTGAGTATTCTTGAAAACAGAACTTAGGTTATTTAAGTGTTTTCAACATTTTAGCTTTGATAGCTTCCATTTTGTGCTTCCAGTGCAGTGAAAGCATTGCTGGACCAACAATTTAACATCCAGCAAAGTTCAACAGATCTTTGGGGACTTACAGCATGTAAGTCGGGCACTGTTCAAGCAAGCATGATGTTCTCAACTCACTGGAAAGGATTTTTAAACCTTGAGAAAGTATTTTGATTTTGTAAACAATATTATTATGATCTAATTTTTTTTTTCATAATGAAAACATCCTAATGGATTGAAAATATGTTCGACTTCATGATATGTTATTAGTTTCAGACATCAGACACCCATTAAGTCACTTCAGTTCCAGGTGTGACTGTTTGTTATATAAGAAATCAAGCAGCTAGTTAATTATCCATTTCATAAAATAAAATTCTCCCCTTAAGACAAAAGGAGAAGGACACTTTTCATGACATTTCCATTGAACAGGAACTCCTTGCTTTAAATGATATTCCAAAAACTTGCTTTTTCTCTTGGAACTGGGTCAGAGTTTTTTTAGCCTTGGCATCCTTTCTCCAAATCGAAATATGCCAGCCGTAGTACTTTTTCAGTAATATCAAAGATTTTCTGCATGATAACTGTAAGGCCACATATGCAACATTTGTGTTATAGACATCCATGAACCTTCAAGGTTATGTGACTGTGAGTAACCTCTTCTGCTATTTGATGTTACTAAGACTTCAGAAAGCTTGACCGTGAGACAGACTTCTTCCCCCTCCCCCCCCAAAGGCACAACATTCTTTTTGTGCTACATTTTTCGGAAGAACTCTTTGTTTGAAGAAGCTGGGCAGGGTAAAGCTGGCAGACTGGAACACTGCCCTGATGTGTTGTGACAGACATGTAATCTGCCATTTGACCACTGGTTCACACATCAGTGTTAATGTGAATGTGACACCTCTCAGCATACTGTTAATCATGCATTACTCTTCTGTCTTAAAATGTGGAGATGTGGAGTAGACTTTTATTCTTTTTAGAAGACTACACCAAAAAAACCCTAGTGAAATTAAAATTTAGTCATAAAGGCAAACTGATTGACAGCTGCAAATCATAGTCACAGCAACATTGATACATACATATTTATAGATCCCTAGATTTCAAAACTGAAAAGGATCATTATTACATTCTGCTTAATCTAACATATTCCTATTCCAAACATGCGAGAAGTCAAATATGTAGTCCCATGTCAAGTGTGAGGGAACCTAGAAGATGGCCTTCCACAGTCCAGAAACTAGACCAATTCAGCTTTTTTCCTCACTAACACTTTTTTGTCTCTTGGGTTTTGTTTCGTTTTCTCCTGGTGTTTCATCACCAAAGTGCCCAGGAGTTCATCTGCTTTCATTCAACTGAAATGCATGTACCAGATGGTGCAAATAGCCCAGTATATTTCAATCCTGTATCCATGTCAAAAAACAGGCAGACTGCTGCAATTCTTGGTTGCTGCACCTCATGGTATCAAAGGCTGGCTAAGAAGAGTGACACTGCTTGACAATGAATAAGATTTTTCAGGTCTGGCAGGGAAGTTGGTTTGGAAACTAAAATCCTGCTTCTACTCTGTAGGAATTATTTTCCATGATTAATTGATTGTGTTTACACTAACCAACAAGGGATGTAAAGAAACATAAAAACAGTTACAGAAATGTGCTTAGTTAGGATACCTTATAGTAACCATTTCATCACCCGTACTATATTATCTACTTGCTTGTTAGAAATTATAGAAGTTGTCCTATAATACAAAGTTCTATATTGTACCTTTGAGCATACTTTTACAGGACTACCACTGCAATTTGGTTTTGCTATGTGAACAGCCTAGACCACTGATTTCCTTAGGTTAATGAAGGATCTTGAGGGCTAAGGAGTGCAGAGAAGTTCACTAGCTGTTTTCACCTGATAACAGCTGCTTAGAATTTGGCACCA
Source organism: Chloroceryle aenea (assembly GCA_013399075.1). Taxonomy (NCBI): domain Eukaryota; kingdom Metazoa; phylum Chordata; class Aves; order Coraciiformes; family Cerylidae; genus Chloroceryle; species Chloroceryle aenea. Next base: position 269,497 of record VWZY01001295.1, on the reverse strand, counting down.
AGACTTTCAACATATCTCCACAGTCTTACACCCATAAAAGCCATAGCTCTAGAAAAAATATGATTTTTCAAAATAAAAATCCATTTTAATGAAGAAGAGAGTTAAATTTCTCTTGGAACACAGAATCTGGAGATAGTAGTTGAAAGCTGTTTGCAGCAAGGGTTGACAGTCTCCATTAGTTTTTCTGACTGCTAGGTGCTATAACACCACCACAGAGTACAAGAAGAGTTCTGGTCTGTTACTAATCCCACAAATAACAGAAGACTCACCTGTGCTACCTTTAGACAGCAACTCAGTGCTTTCTCCCTCTGTCACATCTCCAAGAGTATGTGTCTCTTAAGATCCAGGCAAAGTATTCCCCTGTCTCTTTCGGGGTTACCTGTGCATTTTTATTATCTTCCCTTTGTTTACAAGCTAGGATATGAGAAATTTAAAATTGGGTATATCATTCTGGTTTGAATAATTTCAGTGGTCTATGGGATGATTTATAAGTGACCCAGGAAGTGACATACTGCACTTTTACCTCTGTAACCTCCGTACAAAGCCTTAAAGCTTTTCTCTGTATTTTATTTTATCAAAATTCACCTTTTTTCTGAATCCCTAAGCAAAAATTTTACCACTAAGGAGATACTAACCTGATTTGAAAGGCTTTTTTCCTTTCTGAACAAAGAATTCTGAAAGACAGAATAGAGAAACAGAAATGTTCATATAGCTGAAGGAGCTGTCTTACTAGAGTTAGCTGCACATTCATTTTGCATAGGTGTAAGTGTACCACATATGGAAATTCTTCATTACAAATCTATTTATGTGTGTTTGTGTATATATTCAGAAAATCTGCCTGCCGTTGTGGAGTGGGCGATTCTTCTCGTGTTATAGTTAGAAGTACAATTTCAAGCATGATACTGAAAAAAATTGTTTGCATACCTGAAGGCAAGTAATATGTTAGGTAAGAATCATCAAATAGGCCATGCAGCAATTTATATTTACTGAAAAGATGTAGAAAAGGCAGGAGAGAAATTTTATTTAGTATGATCTATGGGAGTATCATGAAGACTATTGGGATGAAGGTAATAAAAGAAAGTTTAGACTGACTACCTGAAAAAAAAATGGAGAGCAAACTAGTTGCAATAAATGACTGTATTGTCTCTATGGGGAAGCATTGACAGTCCAATTGCTTGAGATTTTTCAAAGGCCAAAGGAACAACAAAATACATGGTAGGGAAGAAGCTTGAATTGGCAGGTAGATGGATTAGCTGACCTATTAGTTCTTTTCTATTGCAAACTTCTACAATTTTATGTGGGGAAAATTCCTTTTCAACCCACGCTGGCAATCTGTTTATGTTCTGAAGTATGATGATTGACATCCCTTTTAACTTTTAACCTAGAAAATGTCTCTGCAAGTGTTATTCCTACATATAAATGTCTAATGCTTTTAATAAAAAAAAAAAGTCTCTCAATTAGGGGACTGTATCCATGTGCAAATGCAGAATGGAGATCACAACAGAGTCTGAGGTGTTATAGCGGCATGGGCAGCACTCCCACTCAGGAAGGATGGGGCATAGAGAAGGAAAGGAGCATTTGGGGCTTAAAGAGTAGAGAGACAGTGGAGGCAAACAAGAGAAAAAGAGAATAAAGAGTCAGAAAGAAGGATGTAATTATTACTGAAAACGGATATAGGAATGAAAATAAGAAATGGGAAGGGGGAAGGTCTAAGAACAGAGAAGCAAGAAAGGAGGGGATAACTGATTATGGAGTCCAAGAACAAACAATGATGTGCTCCTGGTATTATGGTGCAGAGTGCTTCCTACCTGTGTTTACCCTTTGTTCATCCACATGCAGCTTTTTTTTTTTTTTTTCATTTCAAGAAGTGTAACACTTTGTAAGCATTACTAAAGTACAATGTGGATTTTTGTAAGAAATAGTGTATTTCACAATTAAAACTCAGCCTATCCACCTTCCTGGGAAAGCAAAGCCCACCAAAGATAGAGCATATATAAAAATAAAGCACTGTAGCAGAAAGGGACACATTCTGCCAGTCTTTCCTGCATTTTGCCCTGAATTGGGAACTGAAGATGGATTTAGGAGTGCTAGCATATCAGAAAATAAATATTTAAGAAATACTAAACTAGAAAACCTTAACATATTTAAATAATATCACCAAATTTGTTCTTCACATTTTATGACATTAAACCTAAGGCCAAAGTATAGAAAGACAAAATTATTACAGAGATTTCCAGTACTCAAAAATATCTTTGCACTGTTACTTGTTCTGACTTACAGAAGTTTGCTGAAGCATCAACTTCATTTCTGTTGAGGGCTGTAAAAAAAATTGAAGCCGAGGCCTGGAATATGAAAAAAAACAATGCATCTAAGTTAGTGCCCCACAGAATATTTTAAAATTATTTAACACAAATCATCTCAGTGTCAACAACTCATCACAGATAAACTATCTAATTAACAGAAGCCATCATAGTATTTGAGAACTCAGTCTTGGCTCAGTTGATATACCAGAAGGGCACTCCTTGATAAGCAAAAATTATAAAGGAAGGTTTAAAAAACATTACTGCCTGAAGTAGATGCATCTTAGTTTTAAATTAACCCTCTGCTAGGTTGGGGTTTTTGGTTGGTTTGTTAAGGTATTTTTTAATCTCCATGAGATAGCAGGCACAGGTTGACCTCATGTTCTTAGGTATATTCCATGCTAAGATACTGTAACACGGTTTCTTTTATGATGCAATATTATTTCAGTGAGTCTGCTATGGACTTGAAACCGTGCCAAAATGACAGCTCAGTTAACAAAAGTGTCCCCAGCTTTCGTAACCACATCTGAGATAGTTTTATCCCACTTCTTTAAAATTGCAAAGGTTGTCAAAATCTTGAAGATACAAAACTTCACTGCAAAACACTTTTGGGCATCAAAACATTGACTGGTTGTTGCAGCACCAAACCTGCCACTTACTGGAATCCAGGTGCTTTGTTTCCCTACATGAAGTCTGTGGGGAGGGAAAGCTGACAAGGGGATCCATAAAAACATAAACATAGACCAAAAGTTACCTAAAATATCCCACAGGCAATACCAAAACAGATTTCTCAGTAAGTCTCTGAGGGATGAATATTTACATGTCTAGGCTGCACAGAGATAATGAGGACATAAAGTTTTTTTATCCTAAAACTTCTCCTGAAAGTAGTCTTTCACAGAGGAAACATTAAGTAACACTAGGTAAAAGTGCAAGAATATTGTCTTTCTATCACAGCCCAGGTAGATGATTTGCTACAACATTCACCAATGGTATGGCAGATGCAAGTCCCATCACTTCCTCTACCTCATTGTCACTTGGACATGTTTCTTTCAGATAAATGCTGTGGCTGCTCAGCTGTGGGACTGGAGCAGTCCCTCACACTTCCTCTTGAAACAGTACTCCTTGTATGGAACAGTTAAAAACATTATGGCAGAGAGAAAAAGGGAAACATCATGACTTGAAAATGCCAATGATAAAATATCAGTGTACAAAGAGTAGTGCAAGATCATTCCATTTGCATCAAATACAAGCTTTTATTTGTTAGGCTTTGAATGGTGCATATAACTTTGCTGGTCTTTTTTTTCCATGAAACAATGAAATACTACCAGTCTGTCTCTCATGGTAATTGTTTTACTTTCTTCACAGATGTCACACCATTTGTCCAGTAATTATATTTAAATTTCCCTCCCACTTAAATATGATCTTGCCCAGCAGTCCATATTATTCAGAAATAACAGATATAAGTGGGGAAACTTTTTCAGCTGGTTCCACAACTGTCAGGTCATAGTCTCAGAGGCTGGATTTTAGGAATTGCAGGACAACTACAAAAGGGGGACTCTGAGTAAGACACTAAGAAACATTAGTATGTAACACACTGGTAAATACAGAAATTATATTTCATATCTGTGCAAACAAGGCTACTAGTGTGAGCCCTTTAATATTAATATAACAAATAAGGGTAACTAGACTGAAGGGGTTTCCTGAGTAATATTGTAGAGCTGAAACAGAACATACTGCAGAGTCTTGCAAGAGAACAATTTATTCTTAGTCATTATACCATTGCGATAGCACTCTCAGGTTTGAACAAAGAATGCTATCCATCTTCTAAGCAGAGTTGTTGAGTTTCCCAAACAGAATAATCTACAGATGTTATTCCCAACATATTATTTTGCATCAGAAAACAGGTTTTAAAACTTGATTTGACTGAGATTTATTGTTACATGTATGGAGATATTTAGGCACGTAACACAACTACCTACCTTTGAAAATTTGAGCTCTAGTTTTAAAAATAAAACAGGAAAGTACACAGGGATATACATGTGCATCCTAATAATAATAAAATGTAGCTCTCTTTATTTTTTCAGAGAAATGTTATAATCCAAAATTTTCTGTGGACTAATGGGAAAAGGAGTAATTTTCAACTGAAAATGCTTGAAAAAATAAGTGTTCTTGTTTTTCTTTGAAAATTTTGAATACTACAAATTTTGAAAATATTTTTATAGCCAATTCATTAAAAATTGTTGCTTGGTTTCAGTTCTAATGTGCCAGAAGTCCCGAGGGAGACTCTGATACAGAAAAGAATAAGTCATACTGATCATTTTAATGGTGTCAACATGTCGTGCAATTAATCAAATGTAGAGAAATTAATTTATTTATCTTGGCTTTCACCTGACTCTACAGTAGAGGTGATGTTGTTCTAGGAAAATTTTGATACAGAATGTAGGAGTACCGTCTAGAAAGAATCTGCAGAGATCATTGAGCTTTAAATGCAAGCAGCCATCTAATAGATATGAAGTACATGACAGAATAAACCTATCACTTCTACTAAAATAGAAAAACAAACAAACAAAACCAAAACACAAAAACAAAACCAAAAACCCCAAACATCACAAAAGCTGTCATCTGCTGAAGGAACATAGCTGGCAAGACCAAATCAATTGACAATGTGTTTGGTCTGCCCCATATCCAAAGTTTTGTCAGACGTTCATCATTATACAGGTTTACACAACTTGGTGTATAGTTAGTGTTATCAAAAGACTATTTTACTCAATAACGTATTGCACTCACCACATACAGAGAAGAAGCATAACTGGATATGGGTGTATTACCAAAGTCTATTCTGAGTGGAGAGGGACCCTATCTGAAGTGCTTGCTTTCATATTCAGTGAATTAATGCTCTACTGAAGTTTGCAGCAATAACAACGACATCTTGTACATTCCTCAAAAGATATGGCATATCTCAGACAAGAGCTGTGGAAATAACTAATTTTTCAATCTTCTGGCAGTTCCACATAAGGATTTTGGATCAAATCAAATTAATGGCAGCTCTTGGGCTATTTTCAGTGTTTAACATCCACACATTTTCACCAGACACGGGTATGTACAAACTTGACATCTTTAGAGGTCTTCTCCGGGTTTCTGGAAGCTACTGTGTATATATCCTGTTGTCTTGAACACTTTGGGCAAGATGTAATACTCATCACCTCAAATCTATATAATAATTATTAATAAATTCTAACTGACCTTAATGGCTCTGTTATATAAAAATAGCAAAATCCTGATAAAAGCACTAACACCACCCACCACCATTAAGGCCCCAGAACCTCAGGTTCCTCCCTAAACCCCGTTCACAAGAAAATGTAGCAAGCCTATGGATACCCAGAAGTTTAAGTGGAAAAGACAAATTTTGGAGAAAGATCCTTTATTAAAAAAAAGGAAATTACATTATTTCTCACATGTTGACTTGGTTTTACACATACTTTGCATCTATGATGAGTATGCACACAACAGAATGACTGGAGTCTGGTAATGTCTCTATACCTTCATTGTATCTTTCTGAATCTGACACTGGAGCATACTGAAGCAATCTCACACAAATGTTAAAAAAACAGGTTGGTTTGCATCTAATAAATGTTAGAAAAAAAGGATTGCTTTCTGAGAATGGTTCTATCAAATTGGGATTAACATTTTCCACTTAGTCCCTTATGCTTCTGGAGAGGCTGACATAATTTAGTGACTATGAAAGTAACACCTTTGTCATTTTCATTGTACTCCATTTTTACCTTCTCATTTATGTCTTTTTAAAATAAGATGTCTAACTGAATACAGTAATCAATGTGCCATCAATTTATATAATGGAATTGTAATCTTCTCTTTTCTATTCTCTATTCCCCTCTTAACACAATTTAACATCTTATTTGCTTTTTTAATCACCACTGAACAAGTCTTTTCGTTGAGCTGTCTACAGTAACGCCTAGATTTTTTTTTTTTTCCCTGAGAGTTTACAACTAATTCAGGAGACATCATAATGTTCAACTACTTCAGACAGTTTTCACTAATGTGTTTTAGGGAGGTCTTATCTGTGTTGAGATTTATCTGCTAAGTTGTTCAACAAGTTATTTTTGAAAAATTCACATAAAGCTCTTCATAGTCCCTTAATTTAAATGATTCAAATGAGTTTACAATTTCAACTGCTTTCCCATATTTCATTTTTAGCATGTTTTCAATTTTAACACAGAGTGAATAGTATTTTTGCCAAAACTGCTTTTATATAGTTAACTCTGTGTTCATCATGCTGGAAACAAGAATGTTGTTGCTATTCTGTTTGTCTATTGATATAGTCACAATACCACCAACTACCAAATAGGATAAATACCTAAGAAACACTTAAAACCCACCTACTATAAAACTCTGTAAAACTGACATAGATATCAGTCTAATCATAGCTGCATGCCACGGCATTTATTTGTTCTCCTAAAACCAGTTTTAATCCTAGGACAATTTGCTGCTATCTTTATGCATGTATTTTTGTATTAGAAAATTTTTAATAGTTAAGACTTCAGTAATCTACTGACTTTTGCTTTCCTATAGACATTTCTGCCAGTACCCATGTGAAATAGTTGACTGGTCACCCATGTCAATATTACACTGTAGTCACTAAAACTCTGCTAGTAGTGAAGAAGATATTGAATGGGGTTTTAATATTTTTGGCAATCAATGTTTTGCCTCATTGTCTTCTTGCAAGGAACTGCTTGAACATCACTGTAAAATTTAAAATATTTGCAAAGATTTACAAAATTATGTCCCATGTTATCTCTTCTTTAAACAAAAATCTTAAAATACTGCAGGAGAGCATTCTGATTTCTGCCATTTTCACTGACTTTTTTTTTTCTGTGTTTCTATAGACCATGTACAGAGGAGTCCTAATCTGTGAACCTGTCTCTTCAGTGCAATCACAATAAAATTAGTAGGCTATAAACACAAGAAATTATTACGCCACTTTGAGCTTGCATTATATTTCTCTGTTTAAGAGTGTTAATTGCTACTGCAAGGCAGCTCACTGTTCAATGATTTTCAGGAACACCTAACCACCTGTTAATATGAGTAGCAATAAGTTCAATTATCTTAATTTTCTGTTTCTGCCATATTTGGAGACAAGTGTAGTTAACATCTACACATGTAACTAGATTACGTTGCTGGATTTTCTGGAAGTCCCTTCATTAGGTATTATTTTTTCATTAAATCTGTCCATTCAGCCTTTCTATAATAGCTAAGGGTAAAGAATCTTCAGCCTTTTCAAAAGATGAATTTTCTGGTATAAACTGCATGCCATTACAACTCAACTGATTGCAAAGAATTTGGATTACAGTGTGATTCAAGTCTTTCATTGAACTGATATCATCCACTCAACCTCAGCAATACCTTAGAGAAATACAAAGCGGAATAACTGTCTTTTATATTGTACTCTCTAAGTACAAGAATAATAGAGATGCCATGAACATTGCAGAGGTGTCACATTAGCTGCTCTGTGCTAGACCTGAACTAAATAGTGTAAAGGAAAGGAACCGATTGTTAATTAATTTTTTTTTTTTCCACAAGGATGGAATAGATGAACGCTGCTTACAAATGAGCCTTATTTAGTTTTAAACACATTTCCTGAAGTAAATAGTATATTTCCCTAATTTTCATGTCTTTTGGTATGCTTCCAAAAAACTTGGAAGTGAATTAGTGTGCAATTTGCATCCAAATCTCAGCCAAGGGGATGTGGTTTATTATAATACATGGCCCTCCTAATTATTGAACAGCCCGAGAAAACTAGGCACAGTGTGCATCTGTTATTGCTTGACCACACTGCCAAACATAATTTGGCAAGCACAGAAATGTACATTGAGCAGACCTACAGTCTAATTTGCATTAGTTTGTAGTAATTATATGAAAGCTATAACTGAACCAAGCTTGTCCTCTCTTTTTAGATCACATCATTCTTTTTGAAAAGAAATCTCAACCAAAAATCCAAAACAATTAAATAGCATGCATATACTCAACCCTGAGAAACTCCTTGTTTGCACAGTAGACTTTCTCAGTATTATTTAACCACTATCCAAATGTTATTTCTGCATGTTCTGTGAACTATCAAAGAAACCAGCTTTTTTCCCCCTTCATTTTTATACAGGCTTTTCTGTGCTTTTTCTTTATCCTCATTCAGAAATTTTTTCACCTCTTCTGCCAAATTCTAAAACCCTGTACAATTAAATACCCTGCAACTGGTGATTAAAGTCAGTGGCTTTTTTTTTTTTATTCAATTGCTAAGAAGGAAGGGGAGGAAAGTCTTGTCTTTCATAATTTGCCTTTACCCCTCTCCATAGTCATTTAATCCAAACTCTTCTCTGACTAAAAGGAAGCAGTCTCATGATAAGCCATCTTGTGTCACAGTAATGCTAGAAAATAGTGGCCAAAACTTGGGGAAGCTGGGATGCCATGGTAAAAATACCTTAATATTTTTCCCCACAAAATTTCCAAGGGAAAACTCCTTTCTAATTTTTCTAGCAAACTTACATGTTCAGATAGAGACATGTATATCACAGTTCTGTATGAGATGATAGGAAACCTAAACTAAGCCAGTACATGAGAAAGTACAGCAGAATCTAATCTAAAGAAATTGTAGTTTTATGACAATTATTGCGTAAAGTTCCTGAAGTACAACAGGATGAGGCATAAAAAGGATGAGAAAGAGAGGCAGAATCAATTCCCATTGAAATCAATGACAAAACTACTATTCACTCCAACAGCCACAGGACCAAGCATAGAGAAACGAGAGGGTTTTTTCTCCCCTGCTTTAAGTAAACACTGTCATTTTCTGCTTCAGCTGCAGGGGCTGAGAAGCAGAGGCACAGTCTTTGTTGTTGGTAAACAGCTTGACATTTTATAGTATTGGACCAGTCAGAGGGCTTTCAATCAAGAGTTTGAGTATTGAGAAATAACTGTATAGCCACTACATAGTTCGGTATTCTCAGATAGTTCAGAGTAATTATTAGCTGGCATATCCAGAGTCACATGCAGTTACTGTGAAATGACCATACGGAGATTATGTAAATGAGTTTCCAAGAGTGAAAATGCAATGAAGTATAAAAGTGAATAAAAACTGCTGAATATCGCCGAATAAATGAATGCTACCTCTACACAATGATTAGCTGATCAAATCTATTTTCATAAACAAAAACAAACTTGAAATGAGTTAGAGGGGAAAAGAAATCCTAGTGAACCAAAGTTACTTCCATTTACAAGTGGCAGTTCACAGCTGACCAAAAGACACTCAATTTGCTTTTGCATATTATTCAGAAAATAAAGGTAAGTTTGCTTATACAATACCTGCTGCAAAACTGCCTTATTTTCCTTTTTAATTTTAGTTCTACAATAAATAGTAGCTATGTAAGAAAACAGCTTTTCACTGAACCAATCTCTTTCCATATGTATTCTTGCTCTTATCCTCTTCAGTGACTGAAATAAAGTAGTGGAGGAAAAGAGCTGGGGGAGGGTGCTGTAAAGTACAACCACACTGTTTATTTTTAATAGCACCCAAAACTGTTCCATAAAGAGCAATCTATCTAGTTTGATGGCATTTGGGTTTTTGTTTACTAATGAAATGACTGACTAAAACTCAGTTGTTGAATAGTTATTGTTGCTGAGAGAAATACAAGAAGCAGATTTGGTTAAAAGTGCAGGCTGTTTTCTCTTTGTTTTCTGTTATGTGCTTTCACAGATCTGAGAATATTATTCATCTTTGGGCAGGCAGCACCATAAATAAAATACTTCTTCCCATTAGTCTCTACTGTTATTGGAACATTTTGTTATACATACCAGTTACAGTACAGTTCATGGATCTTGCCAAAAGACATTCTTACACTTCACGTATTCATTCTTTAATATACATAATGCAAAGTTTTCCATGCTGCAGGTTCCTTATGAAAAGGGATTTGACATGCCTGGTATTAAGATTTTTCTTCTAACAGTCACATTCTGGATGCCTACCAATTGAAAATCACTCGATTTTCAGAGCAAGAAAAATTCTTCAATACAGAAATAGTAATTTTGAAATGAAAAAAACAATTTGTCCCATTGTTTTCATTGATTTTCTCCATTTTTTAACTCAAAAAGGTAGCCACATTAATCCAGCTTCAGACAGGTCCAAAAATATGAGCTGTTTCAGAGCATCAGTGTTAGGTTTCCACTCTGAACTATAAAGAATAGCCACTGAACTACCTTCAGATATTGCATTGTAGTTAAACACCTTAAGACATCACGTTAAACCGGAGTTCAAGATATGTATGCAAACACACTTTCTCTTAGTGAAAGCCTGCACTGAAGATGCATGTGCTATGCTATATAAATGCATTTCCTTTCAAGAAAGTGATGGGCTTGTAAGGGTGCATGAACGGTATCTCTTGGAAACATATGTCATGTGAACTTCTTGCAACATGACTTCCTAGAAACTACTCATTTTCAACTTTTACAAGTTGCTGCAGCACAGTTTGATCTCCAGTCATTTCCAGCTGCACAGTTAAGACCTCATATCAACACTTAGAGCCTTTTGAGTGAACAGGTGGGTTTAGTGGCATATAGGAGACATCTTGGAGCCTCCCATAGTTTTGTGCAAGAAAAGTCTAAGTCTAGCCTCAGTCAGGGAGCTCACAGCTTTAAAATGAACAGTTTGACATGAGTGAAGGTTATCTGGCTGGGAACTGTTGTAGAAAATATGCCTTCAAACATCCCACTTAACAAAAGAGTGGAACAGAGAGTAGTAGGAAAGACAAGGAAAAGAGGGTCTTCCAGGATAACTCCTATTGTCTTTCTTTCCTTCCTCTTGAAAATAATTTCTTACTAGATTCCTAAGCAGAGGAAAATTTTATTTTTAAGAAATAAACAGTCCCTAAGGAGTAGGGCTTGTAGTCAACCATCACACTTCCTTGATAAAGAGATTTTAATTTTTTTTTCACTGAAGGTTTATACTGAAAATCTGTAGAACTGCTGTTATCTTAGTGTCTGTATTTAACCTGTCCTGTTTACAAGCCCAGCATCAATTCTCTTAGTTACCTAAATGTAAATCCTACCTTGTTTTTTGTAATGCCTTCCTATTGGGGTTTGTTTTTGCCATCAGCAGTGAAGATCACCCCTGTCCATGAGGCTTTCAGTATACCTGTTTGATATAGGCTTCTTCAGAGTGTGCTTAGCAGCACCTGTGCAGGCTCATTGACTCTACTGAGCTGTGAAAGGAGCAGCAGGCTGGAATTTACCAAGCAATTCAGCTGAAGTTAGATAAATGGAATAAAATATGGTACAGTGAGACTTAGCTGTATGGAATGTAAGTAAACACATTGTGGACATTGGAATTTAAATGAGTATAAAATTATTTTCACTACAATACTGCAGATAAGACAGTATATGTTGAGGGGCTAAAAATCTAAAGAACCACTTTTGGAACAGATCAGAGGAATATTTTCACTCATGTATATTTTCATTCTGGTCTTTGTTTATTCTTTTGTTATCTATAGGATCTGAAGTAACTTTTCAGAGAAAGAAAACAAAATCAAAATGCAAGGTATTTGCATATTTCGTGACTGTAGAACTATGGGGGGAAGGTTCCAATATGAACAGCAGGAAATTAATACAGTGTTCTCTTCAAAGGCTACATTTTCGTTGCTGACATCATGCGATTTCTTTTTATATTTTGTCAATATAATGGCAGAAGTGGCTGAGGTTAACCTTGACTAGCTACATTAAAGTGAAGTTTGTCTTTTCTTTGTTTTCACTAATTTGTAAAAGTTTACATTGCTTGATGTAAAATACATCATTTCTCAACAGTGAAAGATATAGCCTGAATCTTCTGACAGTGTGAAACAATAGCTCTAAGGGAAATGTAAATTGCTCTCATTCACTTCTGTGGTGTTATAATTCTGACACTGAATCCTAAAAGGTAACATTTAAAATGTTTTCAGAAAATTTGGATGGCAGGGCATTTCTTCATTCTTTAGTAACTGATTTCCTATTTACTTTTTCTACAATATAATTATCCATGAGAACATTTAGCCTGAGAAAAGTGAAATCCACTTGTTGAAGGGCTTATCATGCTGACTGCATTTTAATATTTAATTCAATAGAAATAAATGCCAACAGCAGCAGGACTTCAGACTATTGAACCAGTGGGCATTAGACACAGAGCAACCCCATTTCCCCCGTAAAATGAAAGCAAGGCTGCATCAGAATAGTTATGGCCTTTAATCTCTAGGCACCATCACAACAAGAATTTAGAAACCTATTCTGTAGTCTTCAGAATTTATAATCTATTCCAATGTGGTTTATAATCCTCTTAAACACAACAAAATAAACCCATATGATATACAACAAAAAGCTAACAGCAGGAATTATATCTCCATATATGATTCATAATCAATATACAGTCTTTATATGACAAATACAAAAATTCTTATAGCTGTAATGGTGGCTTTTTGTGACTATTTAAACATCTTGACCTCCTGATATATTTATTTTGGTGAGTGGTCATGCTAATAAACTCACAGACTCAAATATTTACAGGTAATAGAATAGATGGTCTGCTAGAAAAGGTTAAACTGATTTTCAGTTTTAATGTGAATGAAAACAAAATTTCATTTATCCACTTAGGTCTATGTCCATGTATCTTGTCTCTCCCAATTTTTTTGTCTATACCTGTGCCATCCATCATAAGTTGGGTCACCCTGATAGTCCTTTTTGAGTTATGAAACCACACTAGATACTGTATGTAAAATTGTGATTAAGAACTTGCTAATTTGAGATCAATGTCTATTTGTATTCCAGGGAGTCAGAGAATTGAGACCCAGGAGGCTGAAATTCCTGAAATTTCTCCCAAGAGAGAAACAGATTTTCTGGTGAAATCTAAACAGAAACACTAGTATCAGAATTTAATATAAATATTGTGATATCTAGACTGAGCTCATAGCTAGAAGGCAGAAAGAGAGAGACTGCTTTCTACACATATCCTTTCCTGTACAAGGCTATAGCATCTCACATTTTTTTGAAGGCTTATTTAATTCATGTTGGCATTCACCAACATTTGATAAACATGTCCCTCCTCACCAGGTGTTCTAACTGAAAGCCAAGATCAATGAAATATATTCTACCATTTACTAATGACAGGGGTCCAATATTTTAATGAAAATGTTAAAAATGATTTTGTAAATATTTTTACAAACAATCTATGAAAATAAGGATGATGAAAGGGGTACCCACATTAATTTACATGATTTTGTGCAAAGTTCTTTTTCATAGAGATTAATTTTCATGTACTGAAAGCTGCATTAGCATGGTATGCAATTTTTTTTTTCCTCTTTTATGTTTTTTCTTTGGGGCAGTTTAATGATCAGTACCCATCCTCGGATAATTATTGTGGCTGTGTCTGCCTAGAAGAAATCAGCCAAGAATTCTAACAACATTGAAATCCTCTTCTCAAAGATATAATCTTTAGAGAGCATCTACTTCATCTGACAAATATGATTTCAATTCAGGAAATAGCTCACAATCATTCTATTGGATCTGACATCAGTGGTATCCACACAGCCATTCTGTGCAAACTCCCTGCTTTTAAAGGTCTTCCCATTACTGTTATTGGTCTCACAGATGATGAAGTATGACACTCCATAAACAATGAGCTGGGCCTTTTGTAGGCTGCCTTGCTTTTTTTGGCTTCAAACTGCCACTGAATGTCAAATCAATTTGGCTCTCATTAGAACAGCTTTATATGTGCAAATGTATTTGTGTCTCGTTGCTACTTTTTTCTATTTTTGCCTTCCTTTCCATTTGCCTCCCTCCCTCCCCCCCTTGGATGATGTCATTTTTTCTCTAATCAAAGCCAACACCTGTTTCTCTAAAATAGAAGCCTCTGTGTAGGGCTCTTTATCACAATCTGAGTACACCCTAGATGGGCTCATTAGAAATCAAGTTCCCCCAGAACAAAAAGGAAGTGCTCTGTTACAGTGACATTGTATATCGTAGAGCCTGGATAAAGTCAAGGGCTGATGTAACCTTGACTTTTGACATCCTAAGAGACTGTTGTCTAGATACTGCAAGGTGTGTAAGCCATTGCCTTTGATAAGTAATGAAACCATAAATCTACCCCTGCATTTAAAAACAGCTCAACCATTACACAATGCTATATTAGGCTTGTTGGGGTAACATCTTGGGGTTTTCTTCTTAACCAATTAAAAGGAACATAGAATTGCAACCTGAAGGATTTCTGATTTTGTAAACCACAGACTTGTTTGGACAAGCTAAATGAAGAATGCCACACAATGAAGGGAATATAAAATAGGGATGACACAGAACTCCAGTTACGAGTCAATAAAGATCTAGTCTAACGGAGCATACTGCAAGTAGTCTGAAATGTCTAGAGATGAAGAAAGGAAAACTGGGGCAAATAAGCAGTGATATGCTGAAAGGCTACTACAAACTCCATGTTGTGACACATATGAAAGAAACATAGCCTCACTTTTCTTGCACTTAAGACCACCTTGCCTCTTATGAGGCTTGTCTTATGGAAAGAGCTGCTAAAGGGTGCTGTACCTGGAACAGCATTGGCTTGGGTTGAACAATGGCATAAAATTTCTTTTTCTCCTCCAGAAAGAGCTTATTTTCTAGATTTCAGCACAAAGTGATTCTCCCACATCTTAGACAAGCTGAAAGGCAGTGTGTATTTCCATCCACTTCAAGAGAAATATGCAAGTTTTCAAATAGCTACTTAACTATACCCAGGTCAGAGGCATGTTCTGCCCCAGAAATATCTTTTACTTCTTTAAATAGAAAGATACACATTTCAGAAGCTGGAGTAGCTACAGATAGAGAGTAGGAGTTAGACAGAAAAAAATTGGTGCTAATTTTACCCCAGCTTCCTCAAAACATAAATGTTTGTCACTTATGAAGGAAGAAGCTTTATCTGGACATTGTAAGATAGAAACAAAGGAAAAAGAACTCACCTTTTCTCACCACTTACAATAATGGACTTGTCTACATTTAGCCCATATCTGGGGCTAAACTATAGCAGTTGTTCTATCACCTGATGACCTCTCTCTAACCAAGAAGTGAAATTTAGGAAAAGGAGAGAAGACTCACAGGCTGAAATGAAAATGGATTTAACAAAACAGTCAAACTAACACCAATCTACAGTAAACAAAGTTATACTTAGCCCAGTGCGGATTTTATGGCCACAATAACAAGGAAGACAATCCTCAGGAGCACCAAGAGAAGCAAGATCTCAAACCCATCCATTCTTGGCCAGCTTCCCCCTTTATATGGAGCATGGCATTTATGGCACAAGATACACCTGTGACCCAGCTGGGGTCAGCTGACCTGGCAGTTCCAAACTGCTAATGGTTTGCAGGCTACAGCTGGCCTAGGGTTCTGTGCCAATGAAACCAGGACTGGGCTAAAACATCTTCAGAGTACCTCAGGCTATCCAGGGAGGCTCCTTGCTCAGTTTGTGAGTGGATGAACCGTTCTTCTATACGATAGGACTGAGACAGACACTTTCCAAGAAAAATGCCTATTTTCAGAGTTGAAGAAGAGGTTTGCTTGGCTCAGATACTCAGTGATTTCAAATCCAGTGCTAGCTCTAACTGAAATATATTGGTAATCTGCCATCTGTGGTTTTCTTGAGCAGAAATTTTGACTGAAGTCCAGGTCTTAGTAGATGTGAGGCCACATTACAAAATCTATCCTCCTACTCAACATCATCCTTCATAGTGTCTTACTATGTCACTGCCTTTGGATTAAGGACCACAGCAAAGTATGGAAAATGTGGATACTTCAATTGCCAAGTCATTTCTTGGTCTCTCTACTGAAGCTATCTATAGTGAATATTTGATTGCTGACATCAATTCTAGCCACAGGAATGTCAAAGCATTTTTTTTATGTGTTATAAATTTGCATAAACACACCACCCCAAATGTAATTAAACATAAAAAGGAAAAGAAAGACCTAAATTATATTTTAAAAAATATTAAAAGACTTCTTGATTGATTTGCAGAGGCATAGCAAAATTCCTTCATATAGTGGCCTCATGAATGAGTTGATAATATGCAAGCAAAGTAAAATGATTGGCATATTAAATACAAGATCTTTGTCACCATCTGTTTCCTGATTGTGTCAGCAGGTTGGTTTTTTTTTCATGGAAGTGTGAGAATACACCATGGCCTCGAAGTATCAAAATGTCAATTATACATCACATTTTTAAGTTGGAAGCCCAAATCACAGAAAAGCATTTTGAAATGTCCCTGAATTTCACTTGAAACACTGACAAATTATTACCTACCCTTGACATTTAGCCTTACTGTACAGTAGCATGCTTATTGTGCTGGAAAATAAAGCAGAACAGAAATACTATGGAGGCCAAGCTATAATTTAGTAATGAATGCTTAAAAAAATTGATACCAAGGAGACAAGGAGAGAACGAAGAATTCAAAACAAAGTGAATAGTTGCAGAACAGCCCTATCAGATACTTCTTATTTCAATCTCAAGTACTTTGAGAACAGTTTCAGATTTCTGATATTTTCCATTTTAAATAATGTAATTCACTTATAAGTAAGACAGCATTCCTTTTTCTAAATTTTCACCTGTACTGACAGAAAAGTGTAATTAAGCAGTAGAAACTGCAGAATAGAAACCCAGTGTCAAAGTCAGCTAAAAAGCAGGAACTTTTCCATTAATACAATAGGTCCTGGTTTACACACTCAGTGGTCTTATATGAGAACTGGTGGGAGATAATGTTTTCATGTACCGCATAGGATGAGTTCTACAAGTACCAGCAGCTACCTTTATCAACAGCCCAGAGATGAAGTCACATGAAAAGCTGCTGATTCTGGTTTTGATATATAAATACAAATCCCTTCCAAAGCTGAAAAGGCCACTAGTGTCTCAAGGTATCATTTCTGCTAAGGGGATGAAACAGAGAGAATAGGTATCATGTAAACTGATTCTTTGTTCGCTGATGACAGTGTTAAGATCACCAACTAAATGCAGTGGCCTTTAGAATTCCTCCTAGACTGATTATTATACCAGTGAAAATGAAATAGCTATGTCTGTGTAAAGTGGGATGAAGAACGTAATCATAACCAACTAGTCTAGCATGAGCTAAGTTGGAATACAAACTATAAAGGGCCTAAATGAAAAAAATGACTGTCCAAACTTGTACCTAATTGGACTTTTTATGGAGCATAATGAACACATTTCCTCCATCTCACAATTTCCGATTATACTAATATTATACAGGGTAAGATATACAATCTACTCTTTGAGACAAACTGCTTGTATGATACTTGCAGATGAGTTATACATTTTTGCTGCAATAAGGCAGCAATTGGTGTAATATGGGTGTAATATGGGTGTAAATTGGAGCACAGAAGGTTCAAGTTGAATGTTCGGAAAAATTTTTTTACTGTAAGGGTGACAGAGCCCTGGAACAGGCTGCCCAGGGGGGTCGTGGAGTCTCCTTCACTGGAGACATTCAAAACCCGCCTGGACATGTTCCTATGTGACGTACTCTAGGTGGCCCTGCTCTAGCAGGGGGGTTGGACTAGATGATCTTTCGAGGTCCCTTCCAACCCCTAGGATTCTGTGATTCTGTGATTCTGTAATTGAAAACATTCAAAACTGATTCCAAATGAGGCTGATTCTAATATGAGGACATGTCAAGTATCATAACTTATATTACATACCTGGGGTAATTCTCTGTGGCTGTGAAACAGGGATGCTAATACTTAACAATTACAAAGTACTTTGACTCTAATAATGTAAGTTCTAGTATAGCTGTCTATATAAAGCATGTATGTTTATGTATGTTAAGTCAAAAGGTTTGAAAAAGATTCAGTCTAGGGGTTTTCTTATTTAAGCAGTTCTCCCTGTGTGATTGTACATAGGCATCTCTTCACTAGTAATATACACTTTTTTCCTTCTTCAAAAGTTCAAAAGTAAATGATCTGTAAAGTTTCAGCAGAAATTTCTGTATTTCTAGTGGAGCAGAACACTGCCATATACCAATCTCTCCTTTCATCAGAAAAAGTTCATCATAAGTTGCTGGAAAGCAGAAAAGAATAAAAGTCAGAATTGAAACTGTGCAGCTGGCGTTTGTTAAAGTTTGTAGTCTGAACCTACATATGTGTATGAACCAACACTCTGAGCAGAAAAAATGAATACATGAGAAAAAGCTCTTCTGAGAGCTTTCACATGTGTCTGTTCCCAAGGTAACCACTGTATATATGTCTTCCAAACAGGTACTTTTTGTGGGTCTGACTCGCAGCTTGGGCATGTCACACTGAGATGTCAGCTGAATGCAGGCAGTAACGGTCCAGCAGTAGAAATACAGTATGAAAAGTAATNTTCATCCTCTATAATGTCCATTCTGAAATCGTTCTGTTTACTAACATATGAGAAATAGTTTTACTTTTTTTTTTTTTTTTCTCTTCTGCCTGCCACGTTTTTTCTTCTTGACTGCTCTGTCAGTCATCCCAAATGAAGCAAAACCCCCTTTTGCACCTTTTTTTTTNCAATTGAAAACATTCAAAACTGATTCCAAATGAGGCTGATTCTAAAATGAGGACATGTCAAGTATCATAACTTATATTACATACCTGGGGTAATTCTCTGTGGCTGTGAAACAGGGATGCTAATACTTAACAATTACAAAGTACTTTGACTCTAATAATGTAAGTTCTAGTATAGCTGTCTATATAAAGCATGTATGTTTATGTATGTTAAGTCAAAAGGTTTGAAAAAGATTCAGTCTAGGGGTTTTCTTATTTAAGCAGTTCTCCCTGTGTGATTGTACATAGGCATCTCTTCACTAGTAATATACACTTTTTTCCTTCTTCAAAAGTTCAAAAGTAAATGATCTGTAAAGTTTCAGCAGAAATTTCTGTATTTCTAGTGGAGCAGAACACTGCCATATACCAATCTCTCCTTTCATCAGAAAAAGTTCATCATAAGTTGCTGGAAAGCAGAAAAGAATAAAAGTCAGAATTGAAACTGTGCAGCTGGCGTTTGTTAAAGTTTGTAGTCTGAACCTACATATGTGTATGAACCAACACTCTGAGCAGAAAAAATGAATACATGAGAAAAAGCTCTTCTGAGAGCTTTCACATGTGTCTGTTCCCAAGGTAACCACTGTATATATGTCTTCCAAACAGGTACTTTTTGTGGGTCTGACTCGCAGCTTGGGCATGTCACACTGAGATGTCAGCTGAATGCAGGCAGTAACGGTCCAGCAGTAGAAATACAGTATGAAAAGTAATTAGTGTATTACTAACGCCTGTGGTTTTATAAGTACGGGTACTGTTAGTGTCACCATCTTCTCTGAAAGTAAGATCTGGATATGTGTGTGTTAATTAGATATTTTTTAAATTTGTCTGTGAACGTCAGTCCATGCTTCAAATTCTCACAGCAAGGACTGAAGGAACTTCTCCTTAATGTCTCTTTACCATTTGNACTTTTGTGATTTAGGACTTAATCCTGAGACAAGTAATCTTAATAGAGCTGTTGTTACTGGTGTCTATGTATTTTTCTTTTCCTTCACATCAGGAATGTGTCATACAAAATCATATGCTGTATTCACTTGGCACTTTCAAAAGAATGCTTTGAGGATTTCTGTCATTCTCTGCTCAATAATCTCAGCAAATACATAATTTACATTCTGTACGTTCTAAACTTTTCTAGATTTCTATATGCATTCTATATAAAAATACATCATAAAATATAAAATAAGTGTGTTATAAAATACATCTATTTGTTACAAGAAAGAATAAAGAATTTTTCTTAATCTTTTGATTATTTTCACGAGGTTTTCATATAACATTTTTAAGGTAAAATCAGGAATTAAAACTGTTTCAGAAAAACAAATGCAAGTCTCAGTCTTGCAAGTGCATATACTTGATCGACTTTACTGGAAAGAGCAGCCCTTATGAGTTCAAAGTGAAGTCAGTTGACTTATCAGAGTAAGACTACTCAGGTGTTTAAGGTGTTTAACCAGGACTGCAAAATAGGAGTGGTGTTGCTTGAGGCTTTAAATCTGTAATTGAGTGACAGTTCTTACTGAGAAAAAAAATCATAATATTTAGAGTCGTGATATTTAGAGTTGATTGGTAGTACAAAAAACAATCTGACTTTATTCATGCTAGTTTTAAAATGAGCTGAATTCAGAAATATTCACAATTCTTTTGTGTTCATTTCTGCAAACACCGTGGCAGTCAAGCTTCACTGGCATTAATGTTTGCTGAAATGAAATGTAAAATTCAGAGAAGTATTTGTAAAATGTGTTAATAGTTTTATTCTATCAGAATACTTATCACAGAAACAATGCCTTTTTACTTAGTAAACCAACAGCAATTATACAGCACAATTCAATTCCTTTACGTGGAGCATCAAAAAGAGAATTTTAAAGCATTTCAAGGACTAGCAGAAAGACTTATTGGAAAGTGTACTAAAGCCCCTGAGACTAGGTTTAGGGTTAAGACTAGGATTAGAGTAGGGAGAAGGAAAAAGCTGGTGTCCTTGGAAAGAGTAGGTCTTTTAGAGAAGCTGCCAGAGCAAAGCATGGGCTATTACGAAATATCTTCCCTACTCAGATTTTTTCCTGGGGCTTCAGTATATCTTGAGGCAGAAATTTTATTGTAAGGCTTTGGGTCAGTTAGGAGGACAATCCTCCCTCCCTCTTGACAGAGATATGAGACCCATAGATAAAGCAGTGCTGCAAAAATATTGAGGAAGAAAAGTGGGGGCTTCCGTGAGAATTATCCCACTCGCATCCTTCCCACAAGGGGTTTCAGCATGTCCTGCTACAGAAGCCTCCACCCACACTTTGGGTGTCTCTGCGCAAAAGAAAAGAATAACTTAACCACATGTCCAAGAGTATTACAGGACTTGGAGATACGACGATATCATATAATGTACTCCGGGTTTGATTACAATATTTTCAGGAGAAACCACTGAGCTAGATAGACATACATACACCACCACCAAAAAAGTGACTTCTGATACAATATTGACACTAGAACTTTGACAAACCTAGTCTATAGTCATTTCCAGACTGAATACATGCCTTCCCTGCTGTTCTTCTTCTTCTTTTTTTTTTTTTTTAATGATAATTTCTTTTGCTTTTATTTGATATGTCTAGTTAGAATTTTTAGATGTCTAAACTGAATATAGGCATACGGCAAAAACCTTGCACAATATTTCAACAACCCATATTGGATATCATTGTTTATTTTAAAATTGAACTTAATTACTGTGACATCCCAGGCTTTATAAATACAATGAGTGCCATCTATAAATGCTAATATAAATCAATAAAGGGGGAGTTTAAATGTTTTGTGTTGGAGCTGAGCCACCATATAATAACTGATGTTCATTACAGCCTCAGCAATGAATTGGAAAACAAAAACATTAAATATTGCAAACAAGATCATCCTATTTTGCAGAATGTTTAAGACACTCGATTCATCCAGGTCATACATTTTTATCCTATGAAAAGGTAGGTTAAATCTTGTATTCAAATAGATATCTGGCCTAAGAAAGGGCTGCTGGAGTTTGCCCAATGTTTCCATGACTCTGAGCTGTTGCCAGCTTTGCCTGAAAAATAACACATTTGGCTGCCAAAACTGAACTAGAATATAACTGTAAAGAGTATTATAGGTGCAAGTTTTAGGTATGCATTGCTTGCTTTTTATATCTATAGTCGAGTTGACTATGTTATTCATATTTAATTTTCATTACCATGTATTAATAAGATAGGACTTCAGAGTTGTTTTGTATGTCTGTCTTCATGAATGCAAAAAAAAAAAAATTGTTTTGCACATTATGGAAGCATCAGAAGAGTCTCTGTAAGTAAGGATTCGTTGACATTCTGAAAGCAAGACTAACATTTTTCTATTTGAGATTTATTTTATTCTCTAAATTTGTCAGGGCACATTTAATTAATTAATTAATTTTGAAGGTAGAAGATTTTAAGGACTCTTTCTCCATACATATGGCTTTATCTCAAAATAAAGGGAAGGAAAAAAATAATGTCCCTTAATTTCACATGCAGAAATTCTTAGAGATATTCATTCTTTGCTAACATTTTGAAGAGTGACCAGTTTTGAAGATTTTCCTGGGTAAATGAGAGAAATTTAATCAAGACTAAAGAATTTAACTGGTGGAATTTAACTGAAAATGCTTTCCCAATGTCTTTATGTTGGTGGACTTTCAGGTGAACCATTTTATTTTCGTCCAAGTACTATTATTTGAGTACATTAAAATGAGAGGTGCAAACCTTGTATAGATTCTGGTTTTGTTGGTTTGCATTCCAGGAGGCATTGTTTTAGATATTTATGAGCTCTGACTGACTGAGGAGGCCAGAACTTTACCTGTAGTCTGTAATTTGTAGGTGGGAGTATTAAACATCAATGTCCAGTCTTCTTACCAAATTTGACCCTTTTTAGTAAAAAAAAAAACCAAACCAATATAAAAATAAAATCAGAGACTATTTCAGAAGAATGAATTAGGAGAACCAGAGATTCCTAGAAAGGAAGAAAGACAGGCATTTAGGTCACCTCAGCTTTTTGCTTCCTTCCTACCTGACAGTCTGGCCACTTCCTGAGGAAGCTTCCAGGAAGTCAGGCAAGTGCCATTTTGAGAATCCAGAAGAGCTGAAGTTACAGGATTGTACAAGCCACCAGAATGATTAAGAGTGCATAGAAAAGCAAATGGTTTAGCTTTTCAGTAGCTATTTTAAACTATATAATACTTCCAGTTCTCAGCTTTAACTATGTATTATATGCCATTAAACTGAGACACAGAGACACAAACCAAGAACAGTTGCCTAGATCAATATCCACTTCTGAGAGTGGGTTGAGGATATTAAAAATTTAAAAGTTGCTTTAGTAACTTTTTGGTAAAAGACTATGATAATAGAAATTTTTCAACAACTTGCTTCCAGATATCTTGTCCCAGAAGTAAGTTCACATCACAGTTAGAATGTTTTTGATTGCTTTTTAATATTTCATTTTACAGCAGTGTACTAGAAGCACCAATAATATTCTATTTATAACAGTTGGGTTTTTTTTGTTTGAGGACTGTTTCGATCCATTCTCTAGGTGAAACAAATCCCCCTTTTTTCAACCTTTTGCATCAAGTTCCCCAAGTTGTGAGGTTTTTCAACAATTTACTTTTGTTCACACAATTTGGAGCTCTTTCTTTTCTCCTCTGGGGAATTTGCCTTCATAAACAGCATTTAGACTTATTTTGATATCCTTTTGGGAAGTGATATGCAGGTGGGAGTGAAACTAACTCTTGAATTAGCTGAAGTAAGCTTTTCAAGAAGAGAACCTCAATGCCACAAGTTCAGACCTACTTGTCTTTAGGTGGTCATGGAAGCTGCTTTCAAACTCTGTTGCATTTGCTCAGTAATGTCTAGTAGGAGTTCCTGAAGTTTATCATCATGTTTATGGAGCCTCTTTTCTTCACCAGTTTCTGTGATTCTTCTGCTAATGTTGACTCCATTCTTCAAGGATAGGAGACTTTCAGGTATGTCGATAGATGCTGATTTGGAGCTGAACAGGAGTCAGCCCTTGAAACAATAACGTTGAAGACACACAAAGGGTCAGACAACTCTTTTCATTAATCTAAGGTTAATAGTTCTAGTCTGAAGTAGGATATGAAGTCACAAGGTTTGTGCAAACAATCCTACTCTCCCACCTATTAATCTCCAAGCTGTCTGCATAATTCCTGAGTTTACAGGAGTATTTTGATTAATAGTGCTTTACACAAATAAATTGATCTCTCACCTGAAGGACTTTAAGTTACAGGCTGCTGTCCTACTTCTAGGAATATTTTTTTGTCCATCTTTAGCCTCCATTTTCCATCATTCTATTCTTTGCATGCATGAAATCATGATTTATTGTCAGGATCATTATAGCAATGTTAAAACCAAATAAAATCTCACCAACTGTCTCACCCTTAAACATGTGGTATCTGAGTGCTTAGTGTACTGTTCAAAGCAGACTTTCTCTTTGTTCATACAATAAAGAAAATCCCTTTACATTATTTACTTTAGTTTAACTTAGTGCATTTCAAACTGTCATGAGCATGTCAGAAATACAGGATTGAAGCATTATATTTTACTTGCCAAAACAAGAAACAAAAAATAAAATAAAAATTAAAAAAAAAAAAAAAGAATGGGAAATGTTCTAGGAATTAAAAATATTTTACTACTTTGAATGTACTACCCTGTACAGTTCTGGAAAACAATAAAAAAGAAAAAAAAATGTTTAAGAATGTAGGGAAACCTGCTTTCCCACAGCAGAAATGACATAGTATTTGCATTTCTGGCAAACTGAGTTTAGACTCATTTATCTAACCTGCCTCTTCTCTCTTGATGTACATGAGATGTTTTCTAGGTATTAGCTGATGATATCCAAAGGATCTTGTTCTCTTGTTACATATTGTGAACAACTTTCAAAGAAACACCTAGAGGTGCTAACATTGTGTGGAGACAGAACAATGATAGAATAAAAGAGAAAGAAGTTGGATGTCCTGCCAGTTCTGCAGTCCACCAAGTCTGTTATTTCTGTTCTGTCTTTATAATGGCTATAAAATATGAGCTGGGAGTATGATGTCAATGCATCCACTTTCAATAATTGATATGATGGATAATCTCAACCTTCTGACACTTTCTGTATCTCCTCACATCTCAGGAAACTTCATTCATCAACCATATTTGAAATGTTTAAGTAATCTCAGTGATGTATGAAGCACTGAAACTCCCTTGTTAGAAATCTCTGCTACTAACATTCTATCAAATTAAAAAGCCACTGAGCTCTTGTGCATAAAATTATCATAAATTATCTCTGAAGGTTCATTGCTGTTTGGAATGTTTAATTGCTCACTCAGCTGAACTTCAGCAGCTCAAGATTATTAATCAATTTGTCAGAAGGTTTCTCATAATGTCATTTTTACACTGCAGTGTGGAAAAGCCATGTGCAAGACAGTTTTATGCAGCAAGTCAACAGTAGCCTTGCATACCTTTCACAATATTCCTTTCATATAGCTAAGAGTATTTTTGATTGTTGATTTCTCACAGAAGACTGGGAATTTGTAATTTCCTCAACCTTATTTATTTGGATGGAAAACTAGATTCTCCAAAACAGCATTTATAAATCAGACTGGAGACAGCTAATAAGACTGGGACTTTTGAAGCATTTAATCCTGGTGTAATGTTGATTGTTCTCATTAAAGTAAATATTTCTACTAACTGTAGTAACAGTAAAGATCTTTTGAAAATGATGTAGCTTAAATGTAGGTGAACAGTTTCTTCAGCCAGTTTTCTTACAAAAAGAAACTGCGTATTTCCTTTAAAGTACTTTTTCATGAGAGAAATTCACTTTGATGACATATTAAACCAATCTTAACTGAAATACATGCTTCTTTATTTCTTTTGAAAATGTATTTTTTAAGTTTTCAGAGTTATTATTTTGTCCTTCTTATACAATTTTCCTTCCTTTCTTTTGTTTTATAAATGTTAACTGTGTATGTGACCTTATGAGGGAGGTAATGATAGTGTTCCTATTTACAATTTTTTTTCTCCATAAAATCTTTTAGGAGTTCTTTGATGCAGCACCATAGAAATAGAGGATTTTGCTTTTCTTGCTCTAGAGAACAGAAAAGAGTTCAGAATGTTTGGGAGTAATGTATTTAAATATTCTTTAAGCCACTACAGATACTTTCTGAAGCTGAAGAAGTTTCACAATAAAAAGGGTGCAAACATTATGGACATTATCCACTTTCTTCTACTCCATGAATAAACATGCATGTAGAAAGATAGAGGAAGAATGCTACCACATGGTAGGTGAGTTTCGAGAATCTATTTGATATTAGGTATAATATCAGTATATTATACCATGGTATTACTACCAAAAACTGAACATGAAAGAAAGTATCAGTATTTTTCTTTATAAAACTTATTTAATAAAATTAAAATATTAGAATGATAAATATTCTTGTGCATCTAAGAACTCTTTCAGGTATCAGAAGTATACTGAGAGCTAGCATTATGGCGTTTTTTTCTAAAAGTATTCTCAATGTAATCCTTCAAAGCCTTCCTTCACACATATTATGTCCACTAGCAGATGACAAAATGAGAAACAAACCAGCAGTAACAAATACATTGCATATCTATACTTTCTAACATTGGGGGATATCAAAGCACATCACAACAAATGCATAACAGCTCCTTGGTACAATTTCATCACCATTACACATCTCCATCACACAGAACTTCTCTTACCAAGAAATAAAGATTGTCATTATTTTTGGCATTGAGTGAAACCCAGAATGATATGCTGAAGATTGGGCATGAAATCTGTTGAAGAAATAGGAAGAGAAGCCAGATCTTCAGCTTCTCAATAATGTGTCTTAACAGATGAATCCTTCCTTCATCACCCTTCTCAACAGTGATGCCTTATAAATGAACAACTGAGCTTTGATTAGATAGATTACAGACTCATCAGTAATTGTATCTTCTTTTTTGTTCTTTGCACTGTATAACTCTGCCATAGTATATATTACCAGAAGGAAAATATAGCATTGAGAAATACACAGATGAAAATGTTTAAAGTGCACTATATGTGGCAGATCACAACAATTTATAGAAATGTTAAGTTTGTAAGGCAAGAATATATACACATTGTGTATGTGGTGTTCTTCCTTCATCCCACATCTATTTATCCATTCATTGTTTGCTTCAAATCAACTTGATGTGAACATACTGTTATGGATGATGCCAAACCTACACTTACTTGGCTCTAGTTATCTCATGACCTTAGTGAAAACAAACTCATCAGTGAGAATCAAGACTGCTGTCACTGTTTCAGTAAATAAATTTGAGGATCAGACATCAGTTCTGCATGTTGCAAAGAAGGTTATGCATCTCTGGCCATATACAGAAAAAATGGAAGTGATGCTGCAATTAGCTCATCAATAAATCAATGGAAGTGAATGATAGCTAACCTAGTTTGGATGTTAGGGAACCAGAAGGATATGTGGGTAGTAAAATAAAGAGCAAGAAAAGTAGTAAGTTAGAGTCCTCAGTTTTACTTATTTTTATACTATTCCTGTTAGTTTCTTATCCTTTCACAATCCCACCCCTTTTCTCATGAAAACTAAAATCTGTTGTCATTCAACCATTTAGACCAGCTCCCTGATGGTTAAATTTCTTCATCATTTATATCAAGTTTGAGCCTGAACCAGCGTAAATGTGTCAGTCCTTCCATGCCCAGAGAGAGGTATGTTACAGACTTTATCTTTTCATGTGTCAGAGTATCTAAAGTAGCACACTAACATCATAAACTTAGCTTTTAATGTACAACTTCCTCAATACATGACTCATTAATTTAATAGCTCCTAACGCTCCATTATGTTAGTTCAGCTATGACATGTACTTTAGTGTATTCATGAAAAGTTCTTATTTAAACATAAAATGAATTAGAAATAACATTCTATGATCATTTTACATGCAAAATATTTATTGGTCATGATTTTCTATGTAGTTTTAGATATAAAGGAGATGATTTATTCCAGCAACTGAAATCCTGAATACCATATTTTAACTTAGGACAAACACTTATTTCACTGTCCAGTTGTGTCAACCTCTGTTGCAAATTTGTCCACGTTTACCAACGTGTAATGACTTTCATTAAGAAAGAATAAATAGAGACCATACAAAAATCAGTTTCAAATAATTCAGTTCTCAGTGGCTTTTGAAACACTGTGCATCTATGCAGTCTCAGAAGACTCAGAAGAAATTATATATGCAGTTGATTTCTGAAGCTTGGACTTGCATGGTCCCAATGAACATTCCAGCTTCTCTTGGAAACTCTTGCACTTAACTTACAGTGGTACTGCACAAAGGCTGCAAGGGGAGCAGCTGCTTCACTGGCAACTAAACAAAAGCTAACACAGTATTTCAGTTTCCAGCAGTGGTTATTTTAAATTCATAGTTTTAGGAGTTATCAAAAATCATCTGTGCCTCCTATCATACTGAAAGGTAAGTGACTTGATGTATTAGTAAAGGAAGTGATTATCTTGCAGGTAGGACTCTCAGAAGGACAAATCATACTGGTTTTTTCCTCTACCAAGAACCACAAAAGAAATACATTTTCTAAAGCAAATTCCTAGTGCTTTTACACTAACAATTTTTGAACCTTTTTCTGGAAACCTCTAGCATGCTAATCTAAGCATTAATCTTTATTCTACAATGTACTAAAGGTTTTGACAAGAAACAAAACGTAGGAGTAAATTGCTTCAACATGTAAGTGCATGGTAAGGACAAATTGACATGTTTGGAGTACAAGAGACCAGATTCATTCACATCCCTCTGGATAATGCAAGTCAAAAAGCACACAAACCAAACATTATTGCTTTTTGTAGGACATGTATCTGGTGAACATTACCCTTCTAAAAGCTGCAGGGACATTACTTCATCCTTTCCCTTTGATTCCTTTGAAATTCTTATGGCAGATTAAAATGGTCATTCCTTCATCACATGACCTTGGGAGGGATTGTAGATAAAAGAAATCTTTGCATATAGAAGGCTCCTACTGGGTAGCAATTCTCATGTCTGAAAGTGTGGTTCTTTTGAAGAATCCTCCTAGTGATTCACAAACCCCTTCAGAAAGATTCTGATGTGAAGGGTGAGCAGACAGACTTAGGTAGCTTTATTTCTGACTGCATTCTACCCTGTGCCCAAAACCATTTCAGCCAGCCATGTTGACTTACATGCTTAAGAACACAGGATTTATCTTTGTGGGTATCTATAATGGCACTGCAGGCTAGACCTGCTTATCTTGACAGCTAGAATAGTAGTGAGTCATGAATGGTTGGTATCAGGCTGTTCAGGCAGTTAAAGACATTTTAATCAAAAATTTAAACAAATATATTTAGTTGATAAGATTCCTCCCAGATCTTACGCTTCTTGTGAATAAGATGTCCCAATAGCCAGGAATGAAGTGGAAGTGCAAATCTTGCACTGATCAGGTTGCATTACATTCATACCATCAAATTATCAGGAACACTATAGATGGATGATTCATTGTGTCACCCTTGTGAGTTTTGTAACTTTTCTTTTCATATCTGATAATAGTTCATATAAAGATGGTCCGTGACACAAAAAGTGAACTGTAATCCTAGCCTTTGCAATCCTAAGCCATCTGTTTTACGAGTAAACAAAAGTGATCTCTGTGTGAAACTAATTCTGGTAAGATACCAACCAGTTGAAATTCATGCCTTAAAGCTGATTATAGCTGTTGAGGAGATAAAATAAACATGCTTGTTGAACAAAAGGCAGAGAGACTGTACATATCTTTGATTCCAGCTTCCACAGCTGGAAAGAAACAATATGCTGCCACTACCGTTTTCTGCACATCTACCAGCTGCAGACCTTCAGCCCTGTAGCATTCCTGGTCTGTTGTTCCTTTCTGGAAGTTCAATATGTTGCATCACCTGTCATCTCTGATAGTGTCTAAAAGCTCTCTAAAATCTGCAATAAATAAAAGACTTGATCCTATAAAGTGATGGATTTTCTTAAATGTTAATTGTTCCAGTTACATTTAAATATTTTTGAGGAAAGAAAATTGGCCAGTAGTGAGAGTTGGACAAATACTCTATTGAGTTCTTGACATTGTTCCACATAATCAGACATTAGTGTGGAAAGACTCCAAGCTTTCTTCTGCTTATGTTATTTCAGTGGTACTTTGATTTACCCAAAGAATGTTCTGTTTCAGTTAATGTTTGTGATTTACTTCATGACCTAAGAAGTACAGAGAATGTGTCAAAATGCATTCTTATTTTTTGTGGGTGTTGTCTAATTATAAACATAAAAATAAACAAATTTGCATGTGTGCCAGAAATCAAGTTTTTATCACTGCAATTCAGAATTCAATTTTCTTCCATTTGAGATAGTCAGAAACCAAATAAATGAAGAAATTAATGTTTATGAATTTTCAGTAAGCTGAATTAAAAAATACTTTGTCATTAAAATCTGCCAATGATAATTTTATAAAATATTCTTTATTTCATTCTTTATTATTATTTTTGGAAAATTGTATTATATGAATCATTCTGTGGCCCTGATTCACTGCTAGTTCAAGTTGTTGGGTTTACGGGAGAAGCTTATTACAGACAAAATATGATTGGTACTTTTAGGAAAAAAGTTATTACTAGTTGTTTTTACACAAACACTGTAAACAAAAACTTCAGTCAATTTTATATATCCATGAACACTGTACATATTATAAAGTATATTTTTCTCACTCCCCTTTTCCCTAAAGAAGGGGATATTTGTTTGAAATAAATCAGATTAATATGCCTAGTAAAAGAAATGGATCCTTTACTTATGTACAGGGCAGAAATGAGCAAGCTTCTCTTACACATAAATGCTCATGCCTAATACCTCGGTCAGTTTGAGAGAGGATTCTTTTTACATTGGTAGATATAGACATGTTCATCTTCATGTTCTCACTCTAAGTACAAACTAAGTAAAAACTCTAAGTACAAACTACAAAATTAATGCTATTTGACAACCTGGATGTAAGATATTTTTTAGTTCTCAAAATTTTTTAAGAAAATAGGAGAGGGGAATGAGAAGTCGCATCACTGACATGCCTGATCACTGACACATCTGAATAATATGGAGCAAAATATAGTTCTAGAAGCATAAAAATAGCTAACTTCACCACTAAATATTTAGTATTTTGTTAAGGAATCTGAAGTTCTGATTACATTTATAAACATTTATACATAGTATCAGAATTTATAATAGGATCAGAAAGGCAAGCAAAATTGTGACTTGTCAAACTTCAGTTCTAGGAAAGCATTGTAACACGAAATTGCAAAGGGAATTTCATTTTTTTTATTTCAAGGCAGCAGTTTATTTTAGCAATATTTTCACTTACTAATGAATTCATTTTTGTATAAGACTTAATGATTATAATTTTTTTTCAAAGATCATAATAACACTGTTAGAATTAGAATTACAACATAATATAGAGTACAGAAGAGAATTCTTTTGTCATCTATCTTCTTCCATTAAATGATGTGCATGTAACATTAAGATGTTGTGATGTTGTAGGTGCAGTTTTAATTCTAAATTATTAACTGAAGCTTTCTTTTTTCTTTTTTTTTATCTTGAGTACAAATAAAACGTACTGAAAAAAAAGTCACATATTTTCTCCTTAGCACCACTAAATCCCAAAGGATATTGCCTTTTGACAATTGTGAGCATACTCTTAAACTTGACAGAAGAGATAATTGCATCTCTGTTCTATCCACTGTAGTGCTTTACTTTTAAATAGAAAAATACATGTTAATTCTGTTCTTTGACTGTCAAAAAGTGCATAGAAGTATCATTAAACCAACAGATTTCTGAATGTTATTTGAGTTGCACTTTGAGTAACAGCTATGTACTTACTATCTATATTATTTTATTGTTGCCTTCATCTGACTGATTCCTCCAGGCACAACCCCAATGTAAATATTAACTGTTATAACTATACATAAGTGATAAAGTGATAGTGATGAGCAGTAATAGATGTATATACACATTGCATTCTACTTGGAAGCCTCCAGAGTTTAATGCTGAAATGCAACCAACTCAGTGGTGAAATGCAACAGCTGTTTTATGCAAAAACAATTAAACAGAAATTGAAGATTATATGCAAGTGAAAGAGTAGGTGGAACTACAGGCCAATCAATGTTGCTATGCTACTGTTCCAGCAAAAAAAAATGTTAATGATAATGTTTTATTGCCACTGTGATCTTCCCTTTGTAGACATAAAAGAAAAAAGGCCCTTGGCAATAATTAAGCATCTTCATATGAGTTTGACCCAGAGACAAGACAGTATTTTTAAATAGCTGTGTCTCTGTTCATAAATTGCACTTTATATGTACTGTCTCACAATAAAATGTCAAAAATTTCATTATAAAATAATCTGACTTTTACACATATTTGGGTAAGAAGGTGATTTCTTTATTTGTTGCTGTTGCTCCCTGAAAAGGAGCATGTTGGAGGACAATCCAATTTGTGTAAAAAGTGTTCATTAGTTTTTAAGTTGGACTCCACAGCCACATGGATTTTGTTCATGTATTATAATGGAACGTCAACAAAACCCCCCTAGTTTAAATATGGTCAGTCTGTCTTTTGATGAGATTACATAAGAAGTAATGCATAAAAAACTCATGAGAATTCCTAACTATATTGATTAAAATATTTCCATTGTGTTCAATGGTGTCAGGATTTCACCCATGGTACTTGCAATATGATGATTAACAAATCTTTTCTCTGTGATGCCTGGGTAGATGTGCCCTTAGTCTGTTTTTCAGCCATAATTCTGTCTAGTTCATTACTCAGATGATATGGCAACACAACAGCTTGTGTGTTATTCGGGGTATAATTAAACACAGGAAGAAGGGATAGACCTGATATGTCTTCTCTGAATAGTCAAAACTTGAATTCATCTTAGTCTCTTGAACAAGCAATGTTGATAAACTGTTCATAATTAAATTCTTTGTAGATATATATTTGAAATAAGGACTTGGAACTTCAGAAATTATTTATTTTGGCTTGTATTTTAGAGCTTCCAAAGTCCAAATTTACCATGTTGCTTAAAGAAGAATATGGCTGAATGAGTTAATCTGATGATAAAAAATGCTACCTGCCTTCATCCTGTGTCAGAATCTAACAGATGGGTTTTTCCTCACAACTGCTGCACAGAGGAGGGGCATATGAGCAAACAGATTTCTTCTATCTTCAGTAAAATTTGGACCTGGAAAGCAATTCCAAGTAAAATCTAATGTGCAACTTCTCAGTTTCAACAATGCCTACCATGAGTTGTGAGAATTTTATTTTATTTTTTGGTAATAATAGTGTATATGGCACAGAACTTGACACCGTAGATGTGATGCTAAGGAATGTAGGTTAACCTGATGTAAAGGTCATGTTTTAACCTAGAAGGTTACTTCAAATTATTCAGCCATAACTGAAAAAACAATTTAGCCTTCATTATGTTCTTATTAGGAAAGGATCTACTGAAAAACATCAGACAGTAATTGCTAAACCATCTCAGACTCAGAACCTGTTCGGTCCAAGAATCTATTTACAGTGTTTTATGTTTCATATGAAAGGAGAAGTTTATGCAGCTGGAGGACTTAAGATCTCATACAGAAGCAGTTTTAAACCCTGAAGAATTGCTTTAAATGCTGGTTGTTTTGTTGTTTCTTTCTTTTCTTTTCTTTTTTTTTTTTTAACAGCTATACAGCTATAGCCCAAACAAATGTCCTCTCCTCTTTTGTGTCTGGTAGACATTTCACAGAATTGCAGAATCACAGATTGGTAGGGGTTGGAAGGCACCTCTGGAGATCATCTAGTCCAACCCCCCTGCTAAAGCAGGTTCACCAAGAGCAGGCTGCATTAGATCACATCCAGTCATGTTTTGAATCTCTTCAGAGAAGGAGACTCCACAACCTGTCTGGGCAATCTGTTCCAGGGCTCCGTCACCCTCAAAGTAGAGTTTTTTCTTATATTTAGCTGGAACTTCCTGTGTTCCAGTTTGTGCCCATTGCCCCTTGTCCTGTCGCTGGGCACCACAGAAGAGAGTCTGGCCCCATCCTCTTGACACGTGCTCTTTAGATATTTATAAACATTGCCATGGTCATCAAAGAGTGTCCTGTTGTCATAAGTACCAGAAAGACAGGCTTATAAAACTTTGCTTATATCCATTAAAATGGAGACCATACTTTATATTAAGGCCCCATTCATACATATTTATAGAAATGGAAATATGATTAATGTAAATGATATAATTAAAATAATTATAAATGCTTGTCAAATCCAACTAAATGAAATGTTTCAAACAATTATTTATCTATGTTGTATATAATTCACATTCATGATATAGTAATAATTTTCAATATGAATATGTGGCCTTCATAACCTTTTGTGTATGGCATTTCCCTCTCTTTTTTGCTTCTTATCTCCCTTTTGCTCTATGAGCTTTTGGTGAGAGGAGCACACACACATATGTGCAAGTTCTGCTAAAACATGCTTTCTGATGGGAATATATCAATACTGTGTATTGTGGTGAAATGAACAGTGACACAGCTAAATATAAATGAACTATCTTTAGAGTTAAAAGTAGCTTGATCAGAGTAACACGAAGGCTAATCACCTGACTGAGGGAGAATTTCTTGAGAACTTAATTATTGACTTCTGTGTTTCTTCCAACAGCACAGAATGACAAGTCTTTGTAGTGCCACAGGACATGTCCCAGGTAACTGAGCAATGGGAATAAGACAGAACATGGTCTGGGCTTTCCTTTTACGTTCTGAAATCAAGATTTCATGCAAAGAATAAATAAGATAGGTGATCCCATTAAAAAAAAAAAAAAAAAGATACAGCCATATTAAATTGGTTCTCTGCTATTAAATGTGAGCAGTTCGTTGTCTGATTTGCTGCTTTTTATCTGATCAGTAACATCATTCAGGAGAGAGTTTATGTTTTAGTGACTGTCTTTAGAAGAATCAGACATGAGATAAGATTTCTGTTCTTCATGGCCAGAAAAAGGCTTCCACTTTCTTGTTAATGCAGAGAAATGCTGTGTAAAGACCCATTAAGATCTATCTTACCTAAGTTAGGCTTCACAAAATGTCAGAAATTCAGGTATGTCTTGGTTTAGCTATTGCCAGACATCTCAGTAAACTCTTTGTATTAGTCCCTGGCACAGAGCTTTTAGTCACTCAGCTGCAGCAACACTCTAGTTAAAAGAAGCAAACAATTCTCCACTGTAAATTTGGGCCTGGCTGCCCTAAGTATCCAGCTGTTAGATGAAGTTTACATTAATAAAATGTTTGTCCCTACCCAAGGGCTTTCTGAGTAGCCCGTATAAAGAACTCCGGAAAATTGAAGAGTAGATTTGTTCCTAGCAGGCAGGAAGGAAGTTGTCAGGCGGAAAGAGGATATGGACCTGTTTGCATGCAAGGGTCAGTATTTGGTTGCTGGATATTTCCTCTGTGTCCACACGACAAGAAAACCCTTAGTTTCCTGCACTGGACAAATAGCAGGAAAGGGTGTGAGAGTCATTGAATGACATTATCATCTTATAGCCTCATCGGTGAGGAAGGCTGCTTATCAAAACTGATAGCAAAGAACTGAATTTTTCAAGGAGACATAAGCAGTTGAAATTGTTAAGGAGTTCTTATTTCTTTAACTCAGTTTAGTTGGCATGCTGTTCCATTCTTTCCTATAAATTCATTAGTTTCTGCCATCTTTCTATGACTTAAACTGGGTATGGAAAATATCTACAGAATCAGAAAATATCTATAGAATCAA
Organism: Chloroceryle aenea; assembly: GCA_013399075.1. Lineage (NCBI taxonomy): Eukaryota > Metazoa > Chordata > Aves > Coraciiformes > Cerylidae > Chloroceryle > Chloroceryle aenea. Next base: position 233,748 of record VWZY01001295.1, on the reverse strand, counting down.
GCCTTAGTGACTGTGTTCCAAGCAGGAATGTGAGAGACTTCAAAAGCCACTTTTTTTTAAGAAACTGCCTCCTAGGAAATCTTTCTGTTGTTTATCCTGGGTTTTTCTTAAACTAGAACTGTTAGGACATTGAAACATTGAAGACTGGCAGGAACTATTTGCTTGTTTTTGTTGAAAAGATGAGCACACAACTCACCAGCCAATAAATAAATAAACCAGCTTCAAAATAGTAGCCTAATCCTGAAAATGTTCAATCCCTATTATACTTGCAAACTCAACTCGTTCCACTCAGGCCAGAGATGGTACTTGTACTAAATTTATCCCGTGCTTGCAGTAAAGGTCATATGATTAAACTTGAAAGTCAAGTAATTAAACTGTCCCTCAATATCAATTTAATTGTGAAAATGACTTTTGCGGAATTTGGTTCACAGTCCTTTTTTTTACCCTTTTCCAAAACATCTAGTCTTTTATTTCACATACCTTTTGACAAAACTCATTACACTGTAAAATACAAAGACTCAGAATTGTACAGAATTGGCTTCTAATGCCACCAAAGGCCCAAAGCAGTCCAGGCCTGCTACTTTATTTCGGACCCAACAGTTATGATTTGTGGAAATATGTATGTAACATGAAGCTATGAATCTGATTTGAATTATTGCATGCAAAAGACAATGTAAGCTAATATCTACTTTATAGCAGTTAAGTAAAAAATTGATATGTCTCTTAACAGAACCCAGACACAACATATCCTTGTGGTATTGTAGAGTCATTTGTATTTACTGAATGCTAAATTACAGAGTCTAGATGAAGCTGGCTGTGGAACATAGCACAATGTACTCCATAAATGCATTTTTTCACATACACATGTACACACATACATGTATTTATTGCATTAATCTACATAATGGCAAACAGACTTCAGAAAGTTGCAGGAGGGTTCATTCATTTACAGCAGAAGAGGCAAGGCAGGAACATGATGAATTGGTTTGTAGGCCCTGAACTGCAGGGACATAAATAAAGTATTCTCTGGGCTACACTGGGGATCTAGTTCAAAAGAAGAAAAAAAAGAGAAAAGGATGACAGAACAAAACGTATCCCTTTCTTTGTTGTTTGGTGCAGTGTTTTCTCCGACACATACCATTTAACTGAGAAATGTTCCTGTGCGATCATAACTTTTAATGTGTACAGTATGATAAACATTGCATTTGCACCAATTCATCACTTCCACCACTACTGCAACAATAAACAAGTTTTCTTCAGATGTTTTATATCTGATGTCACATCTACTTTACAGTTACATATATGACCAGTATCATTTATATTCTTAAACAGTCTATATTGATAATATGATATATGATGGAATTGTTTCATGGAGTAATATTAAGAAGACATCTATGTTGTTCTGGTTTACCATTAATACCATAATAAGATATCATGTCCCTTTTTGTCACCAGCATACTAGTCAAGCTAGTTAATAAGGATTTAATTTATAGCACTTAATTTATCTTTCACAGCAGGAAAAAATCCCTAAACCTCATCATACTTAACTTCTATATTCAGGAGAAATGAACTGTTTTCTTAGATTAAGAAACAAAAAAAAAGCCATACTAATTAAAGTATGTACACAATACTCTATATAAGAATGCCTTAGCATAGGTGGTGTTTCATTCAGGTGTAAATCCCACAGAGAGAATGAGTCCTGAAGTCTTTCAGAGAAAAGGGAGAATTTGAGAATCCATCTTAGTCTCATACTCTTTTATATCTACCAACTTGAATCGTATCATGGCTGTGTTTCCTCCCCACCCTCACAAATCTAGTGCATAAACAGAAGATCTGGTATATCAAAGGCACAGTAGTTGCACACAATCATTGCAGCTTTAAACTTGCACATGCTTCCTTCCAAAACTGATAGCTTCCAAAGCATTGGAGAGAGGCACAATGTTATCTTCACTGCTACTCTGAAAATTTAATGTGGCTTTTTCATAATGGCCTGATAGGAAAAAATGTAGTGGCCACGGGAGAGATTCTTCCTGCCCTGTTTTAAAAAGTTGCAACAGATCAAAATCAAGGTAACCCTGCATCTAGCCCTGATCATTCAGAAACTACATAAATTACATCAATTTTCTTGTGTTCTGACTTATCTTAAGTAGAAAGGCAACTGTGTCTTCCCAGACTAAGTTGTGCTCATAGTGATTATAGGAACACTTCCCGGGGCTTCAAGACAATGACTGAGTAAGGAAGAAAAAAATATATTAATAAATAAACTATATTAAAAGCAGAAAAGATTGGCACATAATGACATAGGCTGAAGAGAACAGTAACAGCACAGCAGCTTGAAAAGGAAGAAAATCAACCACATTACCAAAGGAATTTTTGCAGACCAAAAGTATGTAAAGAGGAAAAGCTTGGCCTTTCTTGAAAAAATGTAAATCTTTCCTCAGGAAATGAGTAATAATTCGTGGATTCTTCTTGTTCCAGGGCTGTACCTTGAACTTTATGAATCTTACTTTGAGTTGTGAAGAAAATCTTAGGCTTATTAACAGCATCACAACATACTAATTTTGATCACTGAAAAAAAAAAAAGTCTAGAGTAGTGAAAGATCCCAGTTTGTGACTGCTCATTACTTAAGTAAAATTTTCTCTGTTTCCAAAGGACTTTCCCACAAAAGTTAAGTTCTCATAATTTGTCTCTGTCATTCTCTTCATAAACTAAAACATCCAATTGTTCCTATTCTGCAGATGAAGAACCTGAGGCACAGATACTTCTTTTACAAAAATAGAGGCATTTTGGGAATAGGAATCCAGGCTTAGAACTGGAGTTCCCTCATTTCTAGTAAAACAGTCTATCCAGTGGGCCACATTTTTTCCTATAGTTGACACTCTACACAGCTGCTATACAATGTCAGTTGGGGTTTTATTTTTCATTAGTTTGCACGCCATCTGTCCTGTGAGTGAAAAACAAGAAGCTATTTAAACATTCCTCTCCACTGATCTCTTTCCTTCCTTCCGTCCGCCAATGGGCTAGGGAACAGAATGGTTTTTAAAATTACAGTTTACATAGATGCATGGATATACATATAACTTAAGACAATGTCCCCTATGAACTCTGTGGCAACTTTGACAAAAATGTCTTTTCCAGTTTTTTCAAATATTGCCAAGTAAGGAAACCAATTGCAACATTCCTTTTTTCCTGGGTAGGGGAGTCATTGAAACTATTACATAATATTATATTACTATATATGCTCATGCAATATGCCCCCTCTCTGTTTCTCCCCATCCCTACTCTTTCCTGTTTGTTTCTCACTCCTCCCTAAGTTTATCTCTTTTTCTCCATTCTTGTCCCTGTCTTTCCCTCTCAGTAACCATATTTAGTTCATTGAATCAATGAATGTGGCAAAAAATGTGCAAAAAAACTACTAGATCACAGATGTCTGTCCCCTTGCCCCTGCACAATATACCTGAGATACCCAGATAGCAAATGTATCTGGTATTATACAGAAGCTGAACTTAATCTTGGGGCTTTGTCAGGAAAGCTCTGACCATTCTTACTATGGTAATTTGTGCATCATCACCCCCGGCCTCCTGTATTCTATTTCTGCGGAAGGTTAGGGACTGGAATGTGAAGAAGAGGAGATACACATGCACGCCTTAGCATGGCCTCAAGAGAAAATAATTAAGAACACAGACTGAGCTGTGGATCCATAATGCTTTTTGATGACTCTTTTATAGGGGCTATAAACTATAGCAAAGAACAGAGTAGTCAGCTGTGGGTAAAATCTTATACCAGTGCAGAAAGATCTGCCAGAGTCCATCTGTTGAAGCTCTCCATCCTATGCTTTGAGTCTTTTTTTCCTGCTGTACACAGGCAGCTCTACGTGGATTGAGGAAAGGTGAATAATTTTACTTTGGAGGCCAAAGACAAATAACAGGCAGTAAAATGGTTGGCTACTTTGCCTTATCAACCCCTCTCATAATGAGTACAAACCTTGATGCATACAAGTCATGAGAGCAGGGTTTACGAAACTTTCAAGTACTCAAGAGCGACAGATAAATGGGTGCAGCCAGGAGGAAAAACTCTTGTATCTGTGTATTCTTAAAGAGGGGATATGGGTGCTTTGACCTATTGATCCTGGGCATCTCTTGGGAGCTACCAACGGAAGAGATTTCCCATTACCTAATCAAGGTAATATGTTTTCAGTTCAGCTTTCCAGTTCAGTTTAGCTGTTTTCTACTTTGGAACCTGCTCTCTGCTTTTCTTGGAAATACCTGCTTTTTATCTGACAAGACGTGGCTTTCTACAAGCATTTTGGTTAAAATGAATTTTGGTTAAAAATGTATGTCAAAAAGTTTACATTTAAAGGAAGAAAAAAGGGTCCTACATGTTCTGGGTTTGTTTACATTTGTGATCTTCTGAAAGAAAGTTTATGCTACATGCCTGATAAACTGCTATTGATCCATGACTGATAGAGGTTTAGATTATCCATGACCAATTTCCAGGGAGATGAACACCTGCAGTTTGTATTGACTTTAACTGTTTCTCTGAGTACTCCAAAATTCAGTAAACCCTGCTTCCATGACATGTATGCATCAAGGTTTGTATTCATTATGAGAGGGGCTGATAAGGCAAAATAAACAACTATTTTACTAATCTAGTATACTTTTAGCACTGGTCTTGTCATAAGTGGGCAAATTGTAAGTCATGCTGCTTAGTATGTATCAAATCCTTACAGATCTTTATTTCCCTTTAGAATCATCTAACTCATGTTAATAGTTCTCTCATATTCTGTAGCAGTGGGAATACAGAGTGACTCTTCAGACTTCTGACTTCTAAATTTGAAGCATTTCATTAAGGAAAAAAGATCTGGTTTTCTGCGAATATACATATACACAAAATATATCTTTCAGTTACTGTAATGTAATTAGTAGTGTGAATTATCAGAAGACATTGGTTACTCAAGTTTATCGTATTATTTTTAGCTGATTGTGATATGCCAGATCTTAGACAACTACCTGTTACCTTTTGCTTGCTGAGCATATATTTTACTGTAATATCCTAAATTATAGGTTTGGATTGCTTCTGTCAAGCAGTTACAGTTTATTTATTATATCCTTAGATTCAAACAGAAACCTTAAATACTATGAGAACTTTTCAGAACTTGTAAACCAGTTTGTCATTCTCTTCCGGCTTTTTGAAGTACTCTTAGTTTTTAACAGCAACTGTCATGGACATTTAAATGGAAAGCAAAATGGAAGTAATTTTAGTTTGGTTTGTAGGATGTTTTTCACAATAGGGTCTCCAACAATTTTGTTTTCACAAGGTTACGTCAGTACCTTCAACCAAAGCATAAAACTTATGTCCAGCTTGGTGCAGATCTCCAAAGAAAAAAATTTGGCTGACAAGGAAGATGATTTAGGCTCCACAAAATTTACATGTCTGAAAGATTGCACTAGGGGGAAACAGACATAAAAGCCCTCCTTGCCAGGGCTGATTTTTCTTCCCAATCTCTTCATGTGGCCTTTTCTCTGCTTCCCATTTTTGAATCTTTAATCTTTCTTTCAGGACAAGTGATGATGCATTATTCTGTGCCTTTCTCAGTCATTGTCTAAGTATGGCATCAAGGAGACTGTACCTTGAATATTCACATTCATTTTTGAGAGCTTTTTACAATATACTTGAACCTCTTCTTCCATTTCCATATTAAATAGGCAAATTTATGTGCTTTCTTCATCTCCTTCAAGGGTGAATAAATTGCAGAGGAAACCTCCCAACATAAATCATAACAGAATCAGTACAGTCTAGCTGCTAGAGGCTTGGGTGGTCCTGTGGTTTTCAGGTCAAGATATTAGCACATCCTTAGTATGATAAGAGATGTACAAACAGCTACGCCCACTCTATCCAGAGGTGATTCATTTTACAGAGGGGAGGGGATGTTTCCGCAGCTGTCCTGAGGGTATGTACAAGAGAAAAGCACATTTAAACACCACTGGGACTTCCACAGAAGTTCTACAAGTGGAATTTGCAAGAGGGACATCTGAATCAGTGTGTCCCCTGGCTGCCCTGTCCACATCCTTTTACCCATAGTGCTATACTCTTTAGGTGACTGTGCTAGCACTTACTCTGGTCTGTCAGGGTTATTAGTTGTAAGGGATTTATGCTGCTGAAGGCCTTCTCAAGGAATGCTCTTTTCACTTTCAGCTCTCAGATGTTTGGCATAGAACCAAAAAGAGCATGGTTCCCCTCCTAATTAGAAGATGCTCAGATGTTACTAGTGCTGTTTACTGTGTATCCAATTCTTGATGAACCAATGAATGCAAATGATGGCAAAAACATAGTAAAGATGTGACAGGGATAATTCCCTTGATGAAGACTTGACGGATATGTAAAGAACTTAAAAACATGAAATTTAAAATAATTAGGCTCTTTGATTAAACAAACAATCAATCAAATTGCTCTTTTATTTTATTCTTTCTTTCACAAATAGCACTTTAAAACAGCAGCTTATTTGAGGTGTTGTACCCTTACCAATTACATACATAGAAGAGTGTTTCAGCTTGGCTAACTCTCCCAATAGTACAACTTGGAGGCAACAAGTTCTCAAGATTGAAAAAGAAATCCTTATCAAAAAGCACAATGATACTTAGACTACCAACCAATTTCAAGGTCACGGTGACATCTTTTACCTTATAGCTCTTTGTTTTCCTGTTCATTCCACTTTGCAGAGCAACTATAACAATGCTAAATGGATATGGCCAGAGCTCATATAGAAGTGAACAAGCTAAAACTTACAGCTTGTGGATCACCTGCTCTATAAATCCCACGACCTGCTTTTGAACATAGACAAATAGAGGAGAGAAAAAGCTGAGGAACATTCTTTCATAACAGCATTCCTTCTGTTACAAGGGTAAAAATACAGATACAATCATAAGTGTTTTTACAAGGCATGGAATTGAATTGGTAACATTTATTACTAATTTTTAGTCCACTGCTGGCAAAAAAGTATAGGTGATGAACCTACAATTTTGTTAAAGACTTCATGGGGCTATTGTCTGTGTTGACCATGAGCTGTGGCTTCTGTTCTCTTCACAGTGCCTCTTCTACTAAAGGAACAGTGTGACTGTAAGGAACCTGCCTAGGAGCCATAAGTCTTTAGAGGTAAGTCTTCTATTATGTACTTTTATAAGGAAAGGGAAGAATTTGTTTTCTTAACAAAAGCTCCATCCTGCTCTAAAGCAGCTCCTCAGACACAGAGACTGCATAGGAATCTGACTGGTTTCAGTGAACTTTTTTTCTTGCTTAAACTTGAGCAAACTTTAGGATCAGGTTACTGATCCTGAAACAACTGTTTGGGGTTTTTTTTGTCTTTTTGAAAAGACAAAAATAATTAATTATTTTACTTGATTTTACACCTGAAACGTTTATGATCTCTAAAAGAAAATAATAAATCACAGCTGATGTGATCACATAAAGTGTGGAGAGTTCAGAATAATAACACTGGACAAAATGGGATGAGTTCCTTAACTCAAGAGAGACACTTGGGAGCTCAATTGCTTTGACTCCTTTTGGTCACAGTGACAGAAATGTGTGGCTTCTGTAAAGACAAGATAATTTTGGCTTTCTACTGTCCCCACACTATCTTCAGGGGTAGTCACTAGAGTATGTCCTCCATTTTTCTTATGCCTATTTAATATTTTCTTGCCACTATCTAGAAAAACTGCAAATAAGCCTTAAATTAATGACCAAATGTAAGAAAAAATCCTTCTTATTCCTGTAAAGAATCAGAGGAGTGAAAAATTGATCTTGCTCCCACCTTGACCACTTTTCCCCTTGGAAGCCCCAGTGATTTGTTCAGAGGCCTGAGTTTTTGGGAAACACAAACCTTTCTTGTTTAACTTGAATTGGAAAAATGCTATTAAAATAAAAAATCCCAGATAGTTATAAAAATGTGACTGTGCTGTAGCACTAAGCATTTCTAAATGAATGCTCACTAACAGTTCTGATGCAGTGATTTCATCTCTAAATGCTGGGCATGCTTTCAGGGCAAAGTAGAATAAGCAGCCTGCAGGGGCTGCTGTCATGCAAGAATAATTATACTAGGATGGAACAAATAATCAAACTGTAAGGACAGATGTTGTTTGGTTTTGTTTTACGTTAAGGGCTAAGTTTATGTTCCACATTAACAGAAACAGTATCTTTTTGTGGAAGTCTTGGGATACTTTCCAGAACTGAGTAAGAACTAAGGCATATACTTTTCAACATGCTGGGATCTCCTATCTGAGAGGATGTCCTGTTTACATTTTGTGCTCTAGCTAAGTAATTATGCTGCATGAATGCTCCAGAAATGAGGTGAAATATAAGAGGGGAAGATGGCTTGAAATGGATTTTCACACAAGTTTGAAAAATGACACTTGCATGACCCCTGTCATCAAGCCATTTGGGATTAGTCCTACAAAGGTATATATCTAACGAGAATAGGCACTCAGAAAGGAGAGGCCTTGGCATCCATGGAATGTATTTTGGGTTATTTAAAACTTTTTTTTCATCTTCTTTTCAGAAAGAAAACAGGGAGTGGCTGATAATGTGGCTCACAGCCAGTGAGCCATTTTATGAAATGACCTGTGTAGATATGCAAACACTGATGAATCTAATATGAGCATAAAGCAGCATCTAGGAATAAGAAAACTAATAAAGCAAGAGGGATGGATTCTCATTTATATCATCTCTTTGTGACTTAAGGGCTTTCTATGTCAGAACGGTTAATATATTACACAGGATTTACATTACATGATATAAAAGGCAGCAGACAATCAAGGTTAGTGTTTTAAGCTAAGAATTAATTTTTGCATGGAGCGTGGCTTTTTTGTTGTTGTGGAAGGCAGAAAGAACATGTAATCAAATGGGGAGACAAAGTGACAAATTCAGAGTTTGGCTTGAATTGATTATGATATTAGCAGAAATCTAAAAAAATGTTGCTTTTATAAATACCATAATGTGTTGTGCTGAGGTGTAGATATGGGGTGTTATAAAATTATATGGTTGTGGTTCTGTGATGTCTCTTGAAGTTCACAGCTGTCATTCACCTGGTAAACTGGTCTCTAAGCAGTCATGACTACTAGATTAAGCAATGAGAGAATTGAGACATAAATCCAAGAAAGGCTAGAAATAAATCATGTTGATTTAACACACTTTATTAATTTATTTTTATATACATCCATGTTACCAGAACATTTGGGAACCCTTTTCATGAGCACAGTCAAATTGCTAGCTTTTTAGGTAATGCATAAACAGAAAGAAAATGATGCTTCCTGATACCCACCCCCAAACCAAAAGAATTTCAAACATAGGAAAAACATAGCAATCTAGTGGGAAACTACCTAAAAGATGATAATAGTAAATATGGTATGTAGTGCTTCCGCACACCCACAGCTTAACTGCTGTCAAGATTTGGTAGACTTCCAGGAAAAGGAAAAATTTAAGGCACAGTTTGATAAAGTGCTAATTTTTAAATGTTTATGGGGAGCTTTTCAACCCTGTCCAAGGGATACTGATGGACACACTTCTGTTCTCACTGTGACCTCCTGAAGCTAACTAAAATTAACAAATCTTCATTACACCATCAGGGACTAGCCCCCTCTCTCAGTATATAGATAGATGTATAGATGCAAATCTTTTAAGAATTTTTATATTAGGAATGTTTTGCAGGGCCAAATCGTGGCATTGTTATTCATCTGGGTTTCCACCTGACCTGATGCTACTCACATTCACTTTAGTAGCATATTATCTTAAAATTCCTTGTGTATAATTGTATGCAAAATGAAGTCCATTGATGCAAAACAGTTTGAGCTCTGAATAAAGTAAAAAAAAGACTTTTGCTGGGAATTAGCCCAAGAGAATAGGTGATGGGACTGCTTAAAATACGTTCAGTGTATCTATTATACACAAAGAGCCTTCCCAATATAATTTTCACATTTATTTCTAATTAAAAGATTTAGAAACCTAGATCTCTCCATCTGAGCTTTTATGTGGTGCCCATCATCCTTGCTTCTGAGAAAATGAGAATAGTTCATTGTATGTACTATGAGGTCTGACAGTGTTATCTCTGAAATATGGGAACTAGTAGTATAATAAAATGCACTGCAGAAGTCTGAAAGCACTTGATTCTATATTTATATCTCTGAACAAGCTTACTTTGACTCATAGCTCCTTAATTAGAGGCATAGTCGTTTTCTTTTCTGTAGGGCATTTTTTTACCCTCACAATACAAGCATACATTTGGTAACTAATACCAGCAATTAGCCTCATCTGCTATGTAAATGAGTGTAATTGCAATTAAATACTTTAGTGGGCCTGAAGGGAAAACATGCAATCATTACAAAGTAAGTAGGAGTACATGGTAAAGGGACTTTTAGGAGTGCTAGCAGAAGTGCTTTTTCCCTGTGGTGACTATGGTCTTTCCCATTGTTAGTTATTTCTTCAGGAGTTTAGAACCTGGTTCAAAGGGTATTTTTTCTCTTTTTCATTGGGAACTGTGAAAACCGTGGGACAAAGATGATGTGTTTGATGAAGAAAAGAGAAATTATCTCCAGGGTGTTCAAAGGATTTTGTGGTGAACATCTCAGCATCACAAAACAGGATACCAAAAACAAAACTGGGAAGTTCCTCTATTGGGCTTAATGTCAAAGATTTGTTGAAATCGATGGCTAAGACAGTTTTACACCAACTAAATAACTGTGTCACTGAACATGTCTACATTATTCTCTGTCTTCCACAAGAGATGTCACTGGCATATTGCAGGCAGCCTGTCTGGATGGCATTTGATAGTATACTCAACACAGCATAGAGATGCCAGCACTGTACAACCTACTGAGTTTGGACTTGATGTTTGACCAAACTGCAAAGCTATTTTTGAGTGTGTCCTCTCAAAAACTAATACAGATGCGTGGTCAGATATAACTCAGTGTCATAAATATGACTCAAACTTCTCATTCGGATATGCTGTCTACATAATATTGTGAGTTAGTAAGTTTCCAGTGCCAAACACACATTTTGAAATGTAATTATTTATCTCTAATTTCTTCCATTAGTTCAAGTTAATGGAACAATCTGTTAATTCTGAATTGCCTGATATTTCTTAAAGACTTGAAGTGAGGCATCTCTATTTATTATGTGCAAATGGCTAAAAAGAGCTGAGGCAGCCTGGCTAGAATATTATAAAAATATTTCATCTCCTAAGCAGAGTTTCACTCTCCTTTGGTACAGAGCATCACTGAGTTACTCATTCTGTTTTTTGAAGTCCCTAAGGGTGCCTGGAAATATTTACTCTCTCTCAGATGAACACTGCAGCAAAAGATTTCCATAAGTCCCTGTATTAAAAAAAAAAAAATTACTAATAGGATATTTTGACCTGCCATTTTGTTCACAAATTATATTCACTGGAGATGTTAAGTTTTGATCAAATTTAAGTAGTGCAGATGCTGATCCTTCTTATTTCATCTCAAAAAGATGACTGAAAAGGAGAGGTCAGAACTGATTTTCATCTTAAAAACATCATATGTCTATTGATTACCTGAATGGGCCTTTTTCTTTTCTTTTTTAAGTATAGGCTTATATTTCTGATTAAAGACATGTGTGTTAGGGAGCACCAGGGGCAGGTGCTGCTCCCTCAAGGAAGGTGGCCAGCAAACAGCATGATAACAAGGCCAACAGAGGCAGTGGCCTCACACACAAGGGTTCTGTCCCACTGCAACAGAATGAGGCAAACAGGGCAGACCCAGTGATAGTAAGCAGGCTCAGACAGGAGCCCAGGTCTCCAGACAAGTCTGCTCTAATGAGGCATGTCCAAGGTCAGGCCAGAAAGTCAGTCCAGGGTCAGAATCCAGATCCATAGGGTCCAGATCAATAGCTATAAGGCAGCCCTGTCATGAGCCAAGCATGACAACCTCTGCTTAAAACCATCTCCCAGACAAAGGACATAGGTACTCCTGCTGCAGCTTCTTCCAGCTTTTTCTCAAAGTTCTTCAATGCCAGCTGGTGCTTCTCAGGCAGATCTCTCCTTTCAGAGTCTTGAGAACACAGAGTGCAACTCCTAGGTGTTGGTGCATTCTGGGCTCAGTCTGATAAACTGAAAGTTACTTTACCTAGGAGAGCAAGACCATTCTGTTTATGAGTAGAAAATCTATCCTGGAAAATATCAGTACAATAGTCAGAAGAACATGTCAATTTAAATTCAAGCTAGGCGAGAGAGAAACAAGGTACCAAAACCAAGAGTGCCTTCCAATAGCAATAGGTGGTACCTGATTTAATCATTGATGAATGAATCAAAATCCTGGTGCCTTATTTATCCACTGTTCCACTGAATTTTATTCTGGGTTATATGAGTTAATTTATTTTGATGACAGACAAGGTTATTGTGTCTATGCCTCTTTCAGGATGACTTCACCAACACCAAGTGCAGTGCAACTTGCCATAGTTTCACTAACAGTCTACCAGGAAAAAAAATAAAGTTCCAATTGTAAATTAGAGTTCCGAAGTTCCCACAAGCTACTTAGTGTGATTCAGTGACATAATAAGAAATAAATTACTTGGCAAAGGTATCCCTTGATTAGTATGTTTCTCATAATAATGAAAGCATTCCTGGTTGGTGACAAAAATACTGCTACCGAGGTTTAATTTTTCATAGTTGGTAGGGCAATCTCTCTCTAGTAAAATATTCTTTCCTAAATTCAAAAGTACTTTATTTGGTAAACTTTTATGATAACCTACTTGCATAAACAGAGTTTTACACTATCTTTTACGAGGAGTAGATTTGTTCATTAATTAGAACTAATGAACAAGTAGTTTGGGATATGGGTTTTCCAGCATCACGACTATAAGAATTACAGTTGAGTGGTGGTGTATTTTACATCTTCTAATTAGAAATCCATTTTAGAGCTTCTGGCCATGGAAAAATAATCACTGAAATTTCTTTTCTTGTTGATGTATATCAGTCAGTTTAAGAAAGTATGTGCTAGTCTCATCTTAAGTGCATGTAACTTTGTATAAAACAGTATGTCCTGTCAAATAATGTAATTATTGTTGCCTATTTCACTAAAATATCTGGAGTTTCAACACTGAGGGTGGCCATTACTGTAGAAGCCAAGTTCAGTCTCATCTGTATCTCAGCCAAGAACTATTCTTTACCGAAAACTAGTATCCCAAAGCATCCTGAATTCCACATAAGAATTTTTGGTGTTTTTTATAGTTTTTAAGGTGAACATGTTGATTAAAGACAGTCTTTCACAACTTAGTATAAAACACATTCTTTCAGTTACCCATGTGTTTGTGTGGATAGAGAATAAGAACAGAATGTGCTTAGCAGAGCAGTTTATACATTTTTAAGAAGAAAAGAATTCCTTAGAATTCTAACACTGGTTTCAAGCCACTAAAATGAAATTCAGAAAAGTAGGAGGCTTTTTTAGGACTCAGAATTCAGAAGTGATTAAACAAAGGTTAGGGTTCACCATATTGCTTTGATGAGGAGCCTTAGCAATTGTTTCCTATTCCAGAGATCTTTGAATTTAAGATCTTCCTCTGTTTAATGTTATGCTAATGACAGGCACAACACATCTTTAGAATTTAACATTTTTCCATAAAATTTGAGTATTCATAATGGTGAAGAAATTAAAATGTTATGTCAATGTTACTGGTCTGGTTCTGTGGAACATAATTGAAAGGAACTGAAATTCAGACCACAGTCTAGATTGTAATTTTTAGGAAAGGTTTTGCACAGAAATGTCAACTATAAGCCCTGTGCTTAACATGTGTCTGTTCAGTGTGAACTTGTATTCACCTTAGCCCTGTGGAGCACAAACTTTTTCTTCCAGCCAGCTGCAATATTCAGCCTGTTTGTAACCTCCTTGTAAGTGGAATTGTTTCAGCCTTTCCCCTGCCGACAGCAAAACATAAACATGAGGCACATTAAAATGGAAACAGGATCCTGGTCCTTTCTGTTTCTCAGTTTTATTTAGCAGTGACCTTTAACCCTCATTAAGATACTTTGGAAAGTTTGAGACTCCTTTTCTTGTATAGGTCATTGTGGGAATATTTAGGTTTATTAAGTTGTTTTTCTCTTCAAAAATATTTAAATGCCTTTGGGCAGTTTCGTAAAAAAATAAAAAAAACACATTTACTTATTTTTAAAAAATATGTCTGTAGACAATGTTTCACAGCATATGCTCTGGTCTTTACATTCATCCTGTAGAGGTAGGGCAAAGACTGGCATGCAAATTTTACTCAAGAAGAGTATCAGTGCACACAAAAATTTCATCCAGGGCAAAACATACAATTCTAAACAGAATAACAGGTGCTAGCCTGTTAATTCACAGAAAATATCAGACACAGTTATTTTATCTATGAAAATATGACTCACAGATTCATGAATACAGGTCATGTTCTGGAATTTGTTTACCAGTTTGCAATATGTGTCAGTAACACATAGTTATGTCCTCTGATTTGTTTGGCTAAAAAGGTTCCAGACCTGTTGACAAATGTGTGCATGCATCAGAAAAATGTAGAGATGTGCTAAACATAATACAAGGTCCAGTGTTAAAAATTTTGCCCAAGGAACTTTTGAATATCTGATGTCTGCTATTTCCAACACTTCATCTGCAAATTCTTTCTCTTAAGTTAAAGAATTAGTCATGCTTCCTCTGATTTAAATGTGTAGAAGAGGAGCTATACCGAAATATATGTGACTTGTGCTCCTGGAAAGAATGAAAAATGACACTGAGATGTGTTTAAAGACTGGGGTTTGTTTGCTTTTGATGGTATTGTTTGCCTTTTTGCTATTCTATTTTTTCTGTGCAAGAATTAGGAAAATAATGTGTTAAATGCGTGTTTTTGGAAACTGCATTTCTGTTTCCATTTCTGAAGTGAAATAAACTCAGAAAGGAAAATGTTACAAATTTTATTTGACTTTAAGAAAACACCTTCCTGAGACATTAAAATCAGTCCATGAAGTTTCTTCGAGTAAAACAGCTAGCAATTTTGTTTCTGTTTGTCATTCAGTGAAATTCTGAATTATCACTCTATTTTTAAATCCTGCTAAAATCCTGTTTTGCAAAATGTGGCATTTTATGCCACATTTTCAGAAAAAAATATTGTATTCAAAATACCTTTCTGCAATTTTCTATTTGATTTACTTTTTTTTCCAGTTATTTTCCTTTTTTCTTTATCCTTTTCCTTTCTACTGCCAAAATGAGCAAAAGAAGTGATATAAAAAGAGACAGCTATGAAAAATATGAATGCAAAAATTTCAAAACATCTTTGAACTTCCATTTACGTATAAGATGGAGAGATTGTTCCAGATTCCATTCCAAAACAAGCTTTTAGGAGGAGTCATTTGTATTAATATAAAATGCTTTATTTTCCTAGTTTCTGAGACTGTAAGATACTTCCCACAGATGCTGTGCTTTTGTGAGATGGAATTTGGTAATATTTGTCTGAGGTGATGAAAATTCACTTTATCCTTTATAATATGTTTGAACAGCTAAATTCTTTATTGTTAAAAATGTGCTTCTCATTTTCTTCTTGAGACCTTTTGTTTTCAGTACTCAGTTATTAGTTCTTATATTTGTCTTATATCTTTATTTTGAGGTTCAAATTGTTTGGTTGCATCTTTTAATCTGATTAGTTTCCCCTACTTCTTTTCTGAAGGTAAACCAACAGAATGCATTCAATTGCTCTGATTACAGTAAAATCAGGAGTCAATATGACCCCATAGGTCTAAATTTAAAGAATTCAATGCTTCATATTAAGTAGCTTCTGAAAACTGATGTTCATTTGCCCTAGTTACATTTTTTCACTAATGAGGTACAGCCTTCCAGATTTAGAACAGATCATCATAATCCATAAATTTTATGTGTATTAATGGTAGCATTTTCACTTCTAATCTTTACTAATATTTGATGACAAAGATATAGTTCTTCATCAATGATTTTACAGGTTAAAGCTAGTTCAGAAAGGAAAAATCAAAAATCCTCTTCAATGCTACCGTTTTAAAAGTGACCTTGTCAAAGTAAGGTATTCTTGCTGTAATTAAATACAAAGTCATTTGGTCCCACAGATAGTGCTAGCAATTATAAAAATACATTGCAAAAGTAGTTAAATAAATATTTTTTTTTCTATCCTACTTTTTAGAAAGAAAGGAAGACTTCACCTTTATATTAGTAGCCATTTATGAGGTCATTTTGGAGTGTACTGTTACATAAAACATGAGGTCAGCAAGTAAGGCTAATTAAATTTTAGTAGGAGCAAAAGTCACCAAAAGGCTTTTACTTTCATCCTACTCAGTTTAAAATAGTGATACAATACACCATTAATAGCCTTGGAATTGCTAATTATTTCAACATGAATAGCAGTATCAGCACTGTCAGTTTAATTTAATACCCTCCTGAGGTTTCCTAAAGTATGCATGATTACTTTTATTATTTTGTAGTTTCAGGAACAAAAAACAAACAAACAGAATCAACTCAAACATGGAAAGAATGGTTCAGACTATGTACCTGTTAGTCCCAGTTAAGAAATTTTCTGTGGAAGTTTTCCATCAGAAAATGCAATTCAACTCATTTCAAGTAATTTCAGAGGAAGATACCTATTTCACATAAATTTTCTTGGGAAAAATCTAACATTATTCTCTTTTACTATTTTATTTAAAACAAACAAAATACTCAACAAAATCAAGCAGGTAATGGTTTCAGCAAAGATTTTTATTCCCAAATCTCCAGGTAGAATTCCTGATAAACATGATGATTAATCTTACTGTAGGAATTTTATATGCATACATTTGTTGTTTCTATAAAAAGAAAGCATTTCTGATGACAGATTCAGCCATTTGGCCCCTACTTGATTTAGAAAAAGTACATATTTTGATGTCACAGAATCACAGAATGCCAGGGGCTGCAAGGGACCTCAAAAGATCGTCTAACCCAACCCCCCTGCCAGAGCAGGATCACCTACACCAGATCACACAGGAATGCGTCCAGGCCGGTTTTGAATATCTCCAGAGAGGGAGACTCCACAACCCCCCTGGGCAACCTGTTCCAGTGTCTGTCACCCTCACAGTGAAAAAGTTTCTCCTCATGTTTAAATGGAACTTCCTATTCCTCAGCTTCCACCCATTGCCCCTTGTCCTGTTATCAGGCATCACCGAGAAGAGCCTGGCTCCATCCTCCTGGCACTCCCCCTTTATGTATTTATAAACATTGATGAGGTCACCTTTCAGTCTCCTCTTCCCCAAGCTAAAGAGCCCCACCTCCCCCAGTCTTCCCTCATAAGAGAGATATTGCACTCCCTTAATCATCTTTGTGGCCCTGCGCTGGACTCTCTCAAGCAGTTCTATGTCCCTCTTGAACTGGAAGGCCCAGACCTGGATGCAGTACTCCAAATGCGGCCTTGTAAACATGCTGACAGCGCACTCTGTGCCCTCATCCAGGTCATTGATGAATATGTTGAACAGAACTGGTCCCAGCACCGACCCCTGTGGGATCCAACTAGTTACAGGCCTCCGACTAGACTCCATCCCACTGACCACAACTCTCTGGCTTCTTCCCTTCAACCAGTTCCCAATCCACCTCACTACCTGATCACGCAGACCACACTGCCTCGGTTTAGCCAGAAGGATGCTGTGGGAGACAGTCTTAAATGCCTGACATAAACCAAGATAAACCACATCCACTGCTCTACCATCACCTATCCACCTGGTTATGTCCTTATAAAAGGCTATCAGGTTGGTCAAACATGACTTCCCCTTGGTAAAACCATGCTGACTGCTCCTAATGACCCCTACCCCTTTTGAAGATCAGAGTGATGTTTGCCCTCCTCCAGTCCCCAGGCACCTCTCCTGTCTGCCATGACTTACTGAAGATAGTGTAGAGTGGTCTGGCAGTGACTCGTGCCAGCTCCCTCAGCACCCATGGGTGCATGCCATCAGACACATGGACTTATGGATGTCCAGATAACTGCTCTTTAACCCAGTCCTCACCAATGTGCTGATATGCAAACGTTTGTGGGAGTCTTGTGCATTCAGTAAAATGAAATAATTGATTAAAAAAAATATATCTAAAAATATTAACACAAATCCTTATTTTAAGAAAGCCATGGTGGGAAAAGGGGCTGGTTTAAGGTGCGATGAAATCTGAGCTATATTTGCCCTGAGAAGATCTTTCCTAAATAGCTTATACTAGATGGAGGTGAAAGAAAGGAGGAATTAAATTCTTCATTTTCCAAGAGAATAATCACAGACCAACTCACCCCTGCTTTCCTCAGAAGGATTAGCAGGATACCTGAACCATTTACAGAAAGGATGACTATTTATCTGATTACAATACATGCTTTCTGATAGCACATGTTGTAAGGATTTTTCAGCTGGTGGACTTCCACTGTAGACTTGAAGCATAATTGGTCATTTATAGCAGAGGATTTTTGAATTCCTAGTGCATCTCAATAAGAAGAGAAGAAAGTTTGAATTCCAGTGCAACACCTGATCCAATCATTTTCCCTGATACTCCTCAACTCATCCCTTACCATCCTGAAAACACTGTGAGATTCCTAGATGTGTTGCTTAATACAGCAATCCAGCAAAGCAAGGAAAGAATCTCTCACAGAACCATCTGGCCATTTCTTTATGTGCAATAGAAAAATTATCACAATGAAAAGTCTTGCTTTCTTTCAGTAATCCAATGGGCATCACGAACTGGTAATTATCACTGCTTTAACGCACAGTACAGTTTCTGTTGCCAGTACTGGCCTTTCTGATTTCATAATACAGCAGCACTTATTTTGACTATGTTCTCTATACTCATTTTCATAAGCAGATGAATAAAAATATGCTCTTAATCTAAAATACTTTCCATACCAAAATAAATATGTTCTATTTGTATTTCAACTGATAATATTAGTTCCATCCTTGTTTGCATTGCTGCAGATGATTCAGTAAAAGCTAATATTTACAAAATTCTTATGGAATCTAATAATGCTTTGACATTCTGGTCCAGTTGTCAGCATATATTTCGCCATAGACTTCAGTGATTCTGGGATTTCACACAAAGTGTGTGTTCTGAAGAACTCCACAGGGAACCTTATCTTATGGCTTCAGATAAGAGGTGAAAAGTCTGATTCTCCTTAGAGCAAGGCATCTCAGATGCTGAGACACTTCTATAAACTATGCTTTTAAAAGCCATTATCCTTAATCTTCTGTTACTGTAGAGGTACTATGGAGGTAAATGTGGATACTTATCAAAAACATTGTGGTTTGTTTTTTTTTTTTAAAGGGGAATGTATCTTTACCAACCTACTGTCTAAAAAAAGAACATGATAAAGGACCATTTGATCCAATGGTTATTGAAGTCAGTCAGTCTTTTCTTTGATGTTAATAATCATTGAGTTGGGCTATTAATAAAACAGAAACTTGGGTCCTGCCTTCATGTTCATTCAAGCATCTCAAGTTACTTGAAATTCCTATTGGTATGATAAGTTTACATGTCTTTCTGTAAGTATTCCCTCCTCTGCTCCTTTGACTAGACTGGAATTTAGCATGGAGAGGTCAGTAGTGAGAAAAAAATGTGTACTATTTCTCAGCCTTTCAGTGTGACCTTTAGAAAGTCTGTATAACATTCAAATTTCCATTCTTTTGGTAAAAATAGCTAGTAATTCATCATCAGTGAGTAGCAAGATCACTGTTCTATAAAACTGCTAATGTCAAGTGGAGAAAAAAACCCGAATTAATTCCACAAATTTTAAATAAAAAACGCAGCTGTAGTTATGAAAATAGCACTTAAGTATGAATTTGTGCAATTAATATCAATAGGTTTACTTGGGGTTTTGACCAAATATAACTTATTTAACATATGGGAATACCTTTCTGTCATGTGGAGCATGGGATCATCCTGTTCTGTAACTGTAAGGCAAGATGATGAATTTAGATTACTATACATGTAATGTGAGGAGCTAATCTGGTGGCACGTTTCCATGATCATACATTGTGATGATGACTGGACAAGTATTTTGTGATTTGATGCAGCTTCTGGCAAAGTGAACGAATGCCAAGGTTGTCAGCGCATCAAAGGAAACATTTTTAATTTAAGTATACTTGCTGAGATGCAGATGTGCCAATACATGCATATTTATTGGATCTGTCCAGGAGGCAAATGTGCAACTAATTAAACCATAGTAGTGCTGGCAAAGGTTTGATTCTAAAGGCCTATGTTGTCATAGACATAGCTGAGATCGTTTTGGTGGATCTAAAAGCAATTTAAAAATAAAATAACCTTAGGCAGTATCAAACTTGGACACTTTGATAACCTGTTAGTTTCTTTTCAAAGAGATCAGGACACACTGGCAGTAGGCACAGCATAGCTCAAGAAAATCATACTCACAGTGGTATTTCTGTACATGTCCATGTTTAAGTTTGGTAGCTACTAGGCATTGCATCGGATGCATTGCTATGACCAAAATGAGCTTAAGAAATAGTTTAGTTGATATCTTACTGAGCTACATTAGTTAAATTTTAAACAGGATTAAAATTAGTTAAATTACAAACATTTTTCAAGATGCTAATGACAAGTCTGTTCACAACAGTTTCTTCTCATAAATATAGCAAGTATATGGTATGTAGCAAGAATAATCCAGTTTCAGAAAGTCCACCTCTGTGGAAGTAAAGGTACAGTAGGTTTCCTAACTATTCATTTCTCTGTGGGGCTTTTGCAAGAAGAGGTCGTATTTTGTTTTGTTTTCTGAAAGGAACGTCTGTGCACTAGAAACTGCACTGAGACTCTGCTTACCCCTGGGTAGGCCACTGGTACCCTATCAACAGCTATTCATTTTCAGGGACAAATTTTAAACAAGTGGAAGTTTAAATGAAAATAATTTATTATCCTTGTAATTCACATTGAAGAATCTTTATTATTGTGGGTATGCACCTATAACGAAAATTAGAATTTATAGTACATACTTTTCTACTCAGATACATCTGAAAGCCAGGCACTTGAGCGCTTGGTTTGGTGGCTCTGTAACATCTCTAGGTAGGCAAAATCACCAGCCTCAGGTTTTAAGAGTCTGCTCTCATATTCTTCCTAAGGCCAAGAATGACTTAAAATGAATGTGATTTTTTTAAAAATTGATAAAAATTTGTTTTTATCATTATTATTTTGGTATTTCAGCCTTAGGATACACATTTTTTAAGGTTTACTCCATGACCATGGGGGTAAGAGGTACAGTCAACTAACTAACTAATCAAATAAATGAAAACTGAGTCTAGAGGCTGCCATAATCATATGGCTATAGAAACAGGAGTTTTAAGAAATTAATAAAATATTTCAAGATTTAAAGTAAAATCAAGAGAGCTGGAACAGGTACCCGCTTGAGTGGGATGTTTTACTCCTTCTTGCAGGACCTTATTCTACTCCTTCTTCCATGAATATAATTAGCAAATTGGTAATTGAATTTTTATCCCCCCTGAGCAGGCTGTAAGGAAATGTCCTATCTACTCCATGCCAGACTGTTCAGCTCAACTTACTGCAATTCAGTTTACCAAGAGAAGGAAGGAAGGCAGCAGGAAGAAATGGTTGAACGTAAATTGCACAAACAAATATCTTCAGCCTACTATAATCCAAAACAAGATTGTGCATGATTTGTTCTTTCTACTTGCCTGTTTGAAGGGTGGGGGATTTTTAACCTTTTATTTTAAAAATGTTACAGCATAATATGCATAGTCAGACAAACAATTACTTTACATGATGGGTTATTCTGAAGAAAAATGTTGATTAATCAGAGAAATTCAAACTCTCAGCACCACTACCAGTATCGTTCCTTCCTGGTCCCAGACTCCCAGCTTGTTTATTTAGTGTCACCCGTAGTCTGTCATGGCTGACCTAAAACTATCAGAAACAGCCACAATTGCAGCCAAGCATAAACAAAAATCTGAACTGAAGGTGCAAGGGGACTGCCATTCTAGAGATAAGATCTATTGCTGTAATAGCACTTGATTATGATGACCAAAGGAGAAAAAAAAAAAGCAAAAAAAAACCCAACAAAAATCAACAAAACCCAAACAAAAGAGAAACAGCAAATATACAGGCATATTTTGTTTATTTATACATCAAGGGAGGGAAGCAAATCATTCACAAAGAGGAAAGCATATAGGGAATAGGATTTCATTGCATGTCAGTGTTTCTCAACAGTTTATAAAACATGATTTTGTAAAACTAGAGGTTTGCTTGTGGTCTTCTCTGTTTGCTTAATGACATTTTGTAAAGTGCTAAAAATCACATGGAGATAGCAGAGAGAGAAAGAGAATCTGCCAGATGGTTCTCTGTTGGTAGAGTGTTTTTCACCCTTTCTTCCACCTACAGCACAGAAGCCTTGGTTTTACACTGAAGACAGATTTGCATTAGAAGATACCGGGTATGAATAAAAGTATGATATATTATGCTTCAGGTGTGTGAAAGATGTGTAGATTTCTGGTGACATGGGTAATGGAGGTGACTTGTGTATGACAAAAAATGACCTGTTATTTGAAAGATGAGATTTTCAGACAGTTTTCAGTTTTCATTGCAGTCAGACTCCCTGAATTCATAGGTTTTTCTATAAAAATAGAGAAAAGTAAAAAAGATTTTAAGACAAGCTTTAACGATCTTGGTGTATAACAACTGCTTGTGTTGTCAGAAAAACTGCTTGCACTTCTCTGCAGATTCATGCCAAGGGCTTGGTCATTTGGACATTTTGTAGGTCAGTTTCCTTGCCTTTAGCTTTAGGGTTAAAAAATCCTCTTTATTTGTCAGTATGTTAGAAAGTTTCTCTCATTATTAAGTAAATGCAATCTTCAAGGCTCAAAACTTAAGTGTGGGACTTTGCACTTCACAAACATTGCATCTTACTTTTGTAAGCAGTACTTCGCACTTTATTTTAAAGTTTGATGAGAAGGTTAAAGCAAGGAAGTAAGTTCAATAGTTTATTAGTAAATGTCTGTCCAAGAATTTTTCTAGATATGCTTCTTTCAGAAAATATTTTTCTTTGACCTATATCCCTTAAACACTTGTCAAAATGTACCTCCTTGTATTTTACAATTAACAAATCTTCAGCTATGTTGTGGTTGAAGTCTTTTACATTTCCTCTCTATTTTCCTTTTATCCTTTCATTGTTTCTCTTTATCAAGCTGTGATGGCTACTCAATAGCATGACATGGCAACAGACACTTAGAATGGAGCCAAGTACTAGTCATGAATGATAGCTTCTCACATATTAACAAATTATTTAAATGTTGGTTCTGAGGACATGCTTTATTAAAAAAACCCTCCTATTTAATAACTATAGAAGAACATCAACTTTCACTCATAATCCCACTTAAAAATGCTTAGCTATTAGTTGGGTCTGTTACCACACTGGCACAGGGAATCACCATCTACCTGGCCCTTCTGTTGGAGTATCATTCTGTCTTCTGTTTATGAGAAAAGCAGAAAATTCTAGGAGTTTAAGTATTTTCATAAAGAAACCCAACCTGTTATTCTGGTTTAAAATCAATAAAACTTCTACTTGGATATAATAAACCTGAGGTATATCCCATGTGCTTGTTATTTATTCCTCCTTTTACTTGACACTTACACATGAGTAGCTCTATAAAGGACTATCTTGACTCTGGACTTTACAACACAATGCATGAGGGGACCCTAGTCTTAAAAAAAAAAAAATAAAAGGATATGGTGAGGGGTCAGAGAGTAGCATTAGATGTTACTTTCAAATTCACATTTTCCAATTTACTGACCAGGAAGAACTTTCTAGGAAAGTCCCTTAAAATGAAAACAGCATGAACACATACCTAGAGAAATATTTCTAATGAAAGGATTTGGCAAGTGTTTTGAGATCCTTAGTGGGAATGTGTTACAGAAGTGTTAGGTATTAATCTGTTCTTACATACTTCACTCTATGGGAAGATACTTACATGTATGGGGAAAGTCACGTGGAATTTGTTGGTTATATTTCACATACACAAAATGAAACATTCTTTATAATTGCCACTGCAGATGCTGGGTTTTTGTTCTGCTTCTAACGGTCCAATATTAGTCTGCTGCCAGGAAAAAAAGTCTTCTGGAAGTTGCTTGGTTTTTAATGACCCAGAGCTAGATTCTGACTACTTTTGGTAGGTTAAATGAGGAAAAAGGAAAATTTCTACCAGGAGGAAAGGATCTCTCCAGTACACAAACCTAAGTACCTGCAAGCTGACTGAAGGAATACATCACTTCTCACAGAATGACATTACACCATAGCTGGCAGCAGTTTACCCCAGACGAGCAGATTTTTGCAGCAAACTATCTGTCTTCCTGGGTTACTGGCCAGGGCCTGGTTTGGCTGTATATTTGAGTGTCCTGTTGCATGCAAAAGCTCCAAAGGAATTTAGCTGTCAAGGTACTTAGCATGAATACATCCACTTTAATACAGTGAGACTGCCTGGAAGCGTGCATATACATTTCAACATACTGCCAAGAAACCTGAGACTCGTTCATGGTTGTGCTGTTAAAAAAAACCAACTGCAGCCAGAAGAGCCAAGTGCTTTCTGAGGGTAAAAAGCCATTGCTATGGTTTTCCATAGAAGATGTGAACCTTTGCTATTCTGCTGTCCTGATTTTTTCTGGGATAAAGTTAATTTTGTTCCCAGTAGCTGGTACAGTGATGTTTTTTAGATTTAGTGTGAGAATAATGTTGATACCACACTGATGGTTTAGTTGTTGCTTAGTGTTTATACAAAGTCAAGGAGTTTTCAGCTTATCATGCCCCATCAGTGAGAAGACTGGAGGAGCTCACACTGGGAGGGGACACAGCCAGAACAGCTGTCCCAGACTGGCCAAAGGAGGATCACATGCCTTGTGACATTATGCCTAGTGTATAAACTGGGAGAGTTAGCCTGGAGGGGCGGATCTTTGCTCAGGCACTGGCTGAGCAGTGATCAGTAGGTACTGAGCCATTGTATTGTGCATCACTTTTCTTTCTTGGGTTTTATTTCACTCTCCTTTTCTAACCTTTCTTTTAATTGCTATTATTATTACTCTTTTCTTAAAAAATTATTTTGTTATTATTATAAGTGTTCTTATCTCAGCCCACAAGTTTTACATGTTTTCAGGAGTGAGCGAGCAGCTGCATGGTGCTTAGTTGCTGATCGGACTTAAACTACATCTCCCTTCTAACTTTGGCACTTTGGTGTGCTGCATTCTCAATGCAGATGTTTGTGAATCAGGAAAAGATCCTGGGAGGAGAAGAAATTAGAACAAGTGCAGATGTGCAGTGTCTGTGCAGAGGTGAAATAAAAGCTTTCAATGATGTAGTGCCACAGTTCTATGCTGTGGCTGAAAGTTGTTCAGCCTTTAAAGCTGTTCAGTGGTCAGGCTGAAATGCGTATCTCACCCAGTAACTAGCAAGCGTCAGTAGCATTAAAATTGCCAACACATTTCACAATTCTTTTGGCTTTCTTAACACAGACAAGCATTTTTACTGAAGTTTATTTTAATGAGGCACTAAACAGGTAATGCTGGGAATGCCATGTAACTGTATGCTGAGAACTAATTATACACTGTGATTTACTCCAAAGCCACAGAGTCAGTCCTCAACTGCAAATAACTTGGAATAACATTTGTTGAAATGACATGTAAAGCAATTGCAACTAGAAAAGGAAGGAGCCCATGATAAGGTAGATACTGCATGTCTGATTTCAGCAACTTTTCCTCTATAAAACCAAGTTCACTTGGACAACAGCAAAATGAAACAACTGTATAATATTATTTAACTTGGTAGAAAAGCTTCTCTCTTCTTCCTACTCATTATAGTGTGCATCTGGAGTCAAAGTCTAAATTTTGGCCCATTGTCTCTGGGTAGGTCTTAAAGACAACAAAACTACCTTGATTCTCATTTGTGTTGGTGCATCTGCAGTTGCAAACACAGATTTGTCATTGGATGTTTGTGATTATTGTGATAAAACTGGCAGAAAAGAATTGTGGATTATTCTTTCAGTTACAATTTTTATTATAATTCCCTGTTTTCAGTGTTTTACAACTTAATTGGAAAAAATGCTTCAGGCTGAAATTATAGACAAGGCCTCACACGCAAGAAAACAGTTCAGTGCAAATTCAAAACACACAGATAGCTGTATCATATTCAAATACTGCTATAAATAATAATAAAACCTAATTAGAATGGGACACCTCTTAATATTTACAAGTTTCCTCAGGAATTTAGCACAGTTTAACAGACAGGCTGTGTTAATATGTGAGGTTGCCACTGCCTGGTCAAAAAGGAGATTCTGTGAACATAAAACCCTAATACCCTTTCTACTGAAGTGAACATAGTAATCCTTATTGAGTAGCTCTTGCAAGCATGCTATCATTTATGGAGTTGCTTAAACTTTTATGTATTATGGGATTTCTTTGAATTTGAGAAAACGAAGATTGTTTTCACATCTATTAAACATAGAGCAAATATAATAAAGCTTTCTCAGGAGAATGGATGGACTTTTAAATCTCCTGACACAATAATAGTGAAAACTAGTTACTATGGTGTATTAGTTATGTTGTTGAAAGTTAATACTTCATTACAATGGTACCTGAGTACTCAACAAACTCATTTGATATATACAGAGCCTTAATTTAGACAAAGAAATTTAATTTAGACCCTTATGCCATATTTTGCAATCTGGATGCTGCTGAAAACTGGAACAATGTTGTCTCTATCTCAGTTTTTCTTTGCTTCCATGTTGACAGCATATTCATGTTCTACATCTTGTTAAAGCAAAAATTTTATTCTGAGATTTATGTTCAAAATCTGTCTTTGGACAACTTTATAATTATATACTAACTTTTGTTCAACTCTATTCTGTTCTCTAATGGGAATTTATTCCCTATGGGGGTTAATAACAAAATTATATTTGTTTTAATATAGTCTCTTCTTGTGAATAAAGTATGTACCTAAAAAATTTTTGAGGATGGAAGACTGAGCAATCTCAAACTGTTAATCCTGACACTCTCGTTGTGCTTTAACTGCAGCTGGCAATTAAACAGATTGTGTCAAATATTGTTCTGCTTTCTTCTATTCTATTACCTATGGAGAGCAATGCCCATAATTTCTATTCTTGGACAATATTTTTCAAAATAATTTTATTTGTATTCAATTTCTATCTTCATCTGTCTTTTGTACTCTTGTTGTTTAAAATGTCATTACAGCTAAGATTATTCAGTTCTTTCACAGTATGGCTCTTCCTTTCCTCACTATTTCTTGACTTCTAATTACTGTGACTGGGTTGCGAATAAATGTTGGTTGCTTTACATTTGCATATATTCAGTTATAAACATGAGATATTTCTTTCCACGTGTGGATATCACCTTTTTCATGTTCCTGTTTTTCACCATGCAGTACAGATGTAATTTCTAATATCATAACAATGTATAATGTTAGACTAAATAACTGAATAATTTAACTCTCCTCATAGTAAATGCTCTGCTTTCTCTCCTTAACATTCCAAATTTTGGCTTCTTGTCTTTAACTTGTCTCAAACTATTTCAGTGACTACTGACTGTCAAGGTTGTAATATTCTAAGCATAAATAACTCTAAAAGTCTGTATCCAAAGCCTCAGTTTAAAGTAATCTTATAATCTTTGAACTCCTGAAAAGTAAGATGACAAACCAAATTCTGCTCTTATCCAGAATGTGCCTCGGCAAAGAATTTAACTACATGCTTAACCTCGAACATGTGACTTGGTACCTAGCTCATGAATTTGTTTCAAAGTAGATTGTTGAGTTGAAGCTTTGAGCTCTGCAGCTCAAGAGGAAATCCACTGTATTCATCTTCTGCTAGACTTGTGATGATTATACTAGAAGCCATCATTTTCTTAAATACTTTCTACAGCTAATGTGGTACCATTACTAATTTATGTGGAAGGAACTACTATGTGATATGTCACCTTTAACAATTTTGTATGTGTATTCATCCATGTATACTTGCAGACATGCACGCTTCTTTGAAAATAGAATTTATTTTGCTTGAATTTACTTTTATTTTGTTAAACAAAATTGGATAAATAAGCAGGTTTAGTTTAGCAAGACAAGACAGATTCTGGCCTTACTAGACTAATCTCTCAACAACATATTCATCATTAACTGCTGAGAATTTTTTTTTTAATGTTAGTTGTTCAGGAATTAATGTTCTTAAGTACTATATTTATGCAATTTCAGAGGTTTTGTAAGTTTAATTGAAAATCTTATATTTACAGTAGTTTGCTGGAAAAGAAGTCACACCAAAATCCTTCTGCTTTCCATAGAAGTATATAATTACAATAAAATTAATTACTTAATTATTTCAAGGAATTTTGCTAGGTGAATCCTATTTAATACTTCATGTCAGAATGACAAGAAACAAAATATCTGATTGCAGGCTCTTATTTAAAGTTTCTTTTGCATTTCCATCCAATGTTAAGGAAGTCCATGTCTGTTAAATTTTGGTATTTTCTCAGAAAACATCTTTCTTTGATAAACAGTTACAGTAAAATTGATGATTTTTACAAATAAAAGAAATAAGTGACTTCTCCAGGTTTTCCTCTTCTTCCCTTGCAAATCACTCTATATACATACCTACAACCACCCCAAAAATAGTAAGAATCAGTTTTACCAATATCATTCAACATCATATGAAGATCTTTCCTAACATGTTGAAATTTCATTCAGGCTGCAGTCATGGTAAATATTCCTCTCCCCTTCTGCTCCCTCCCTTATCCAAATCTTGGGTGTTTTCTATGATTCTGTGTCATTGTGAGGTAAAATGTCAATATGTGTAATGACACAGCACAGTGAAAACACATATTTTAATATTCATGTAAACTCATGTAATTGTAAATTAGGCTGTGCCACCCGCTATCATAACATACTTCATGTGAAAAGATGCTAAATTTACTTGACCTACTTTCATCTTCATGTTTAGGAAACAGGGTATAAGAAGTAAACAAAGTAGCTGTGCCTCATGCAGGAGATGATCATTGTTTGAATTTATGATTCATGCCTTGAGCAAAATTTTGTTTGTGGCCTCATTTGCAACCATAATTTACAACTATACTAGGGATATACTGTGTATTTTGGAGGTTATATATTAGGCATGCTTTGTACTGGAACAGTTTTCTAGCTTTGGGTGTATTATTTTCTATGTTCCTGGTAGCTATAAAATTTCTTGGTGTAACAGTTATTGTAGTAAATATGGAAAATATTTTTTTTTTAAATTGCAATTCCCCTTAGGAATGTCCTATTGTATTTACATCAATACACTTGTTACAGCCAAATCAAACTAGTATTTAAAGCAGTTGTTAATCCTACAAACAACAAGTCACAAAAGCAAGAATTTACTTTTTCAGTATTTCATAACCACACTGTTCAGCTTCTAATGACAAGTGTCACATTTCAATTAACCTGTATTTTTAGCATAATCTATGTCTGATATAGTTACACATTTCTGAAGTCCATTAAAGTTTTCTTTTCTTTTATAAAGATGATAATTACAGAATTATATTATCTGGTAAATTAGGTTGAATTACTTTTGACCTAGTAGTCTAAAGTCTATGAAGAATGATTTTTTGGAGAAAAAATAAGACAGGGCAAAGTAATAGATTGCCTAGTATATGCAGAGTATAGTCGTGTGTTGCAAATAGTCATTACAGAATGGACTTTTCTATCTTCAATGTTTATTAATCTATTATTCTCTTTGAATTGCTGTTTAGTGTGACATTCCTGTGAGCCATCAAATAAAGTCACTACTAATAGAATCATAGAGGAT
Organism: Chloroceryle aenea; assembly: GCA_013399075.1. NCBI lineage: Eukaryota > Metazoa > Chordata > Aves > Coraciiformes > Cerylidae > Chloroceryle > Chloroceryle aenea. The sequence goes on along the minus strand of VWZY01001295.1, from coordinate 203,920 downwards.
ACACCTAATATTTTCTCTTTCTCTAATGCATATTTCCAAATCCACATTGTTTACAGATAAGATCTATTTTAAAGTCATATAAATACTATACAAGTGGCAGAAGAGCAATAATTTCACATTTATGTTTTGTCTTTCAGACAGCAGAGGTTTCTAATCATACCATGCTGAACAGGGTGGTTTTTATTTAGTTGAGGGACATCCATAGAAATCTATGCTCCTGAAAGACTGCACACAGATCTTGCTATCTCCAGCAAAAATACACAAGGTCTGACCCTGTCCTGGACTTTCTAGGCTCACTCTCTGCCCCAACACATACTTCCTAAAACAGTGGTGTGAAGGAGTTGCTGTTGGGCTCCTTTTCTCTGCCTGAGTCATGGTACTAAAACTTAATGAAAGCAAGGTGTGTTTTATTTAGAATCTACTAGCTTTATCACTGTACATGAAATTCTTTCATTCTTCTGTTAAATCTATGGACTCCATACTTCATAAAATGCTTAAGGAGATCCTAGGGCTGTCTTGGTGCGTGAGAAGAATGCAGTGAAGATCTCTACTTATACCCTCTCTGTCTCACCTTTAGCACTCTTTAAGCCTGAGAAATAAAGTAGAGCATCTGGTATCTAATATGAAGTGAAAGACTCCTTGTCTTCATTCCACCCATCCCCTCCATTGCTGGGGAAACAAATATGATGGTTCCATGGTGATGACAAAGGTGGAGATGATGGCCCCTTTATTTTTCTCAAAGGAGAATCTAGGATGAACCAATTTCTCCATCCTCACCATGCTCCTAAAAAGAATCAAGAAGTAGCAAGTCTGAACAAACTGATGTTATGGAAAGACAATGTTACACAAGAGAGTAGTCTTATTGACTAGATTTAAAGTCTTAAGGACTATGCCAAATCACTTTTCAAAGACAGCATTTCATCTACTTGTGAGAGGTAAAATTCAAGAATATTAAAAGGGAAAAAATTACTGAATGATAGGGAGCTGCCATCGTAATGTGTGCTGCTTAGTGCTTGAACATTGTAATTGTCAAGCTGATTCTATTATGAAAAAAGGAGTAATTTAATGTTATTTAATATTCACAATATGCACATATTGAATGCAAGTGTATGTAGAATATAAGGCCCTATTTCAGCATAAATGAATCTTTAATCACAGGAGTACTTCTACTTATTTTAATAGGATAACTCTTACTCTCACATTCATGCATGTGCATAATAAATAAGAAGCTACTAATGAATATGTTTTAGAATAACTCTGATATTGCTGTCAAGAAAATATAAAAGATCTTTAGCTTTCACAAGTACTTCTTAGTCAGTTGGTAGGACTGATCTTCTAGTCCACATTGTCTACCAACATCAGTTTTATTCTTTAGCTACATCAGGATCTTTCCTTTGGTACATCGGCTGTATGAAAATAAAATAAATAAATAAATTATTAGGGATTTTCTAAAGTACTGAAGATTTAATGCAATAGCTCTCAGATGGTAAATGTTTGAAATTGTAGAACTGGCTACTTTTTAGACTGATCCTTGAGATGTACAGGTAGATAGAAAGCATTGAATTGAGGATGTGATACGAGCGAGCAGGTCTGAAGAAAAGCAGACAAATTGTTTTGAAATCCACAGAAGAGGAAACATAAAACACAGAAATTGTATGCCATCCATGGTATACCAAAGGTTTCTTCTCAGATTTCTGTCTTAAGCCTTATCTTCACACCCCATTCCTGGGTACAGCCATATTCTGGCCATCCTTTCATGGAAGCAGAGACCCAAAACACATATGGTGAGGGGCATGGTTTGCCACAGCCATGGGAGGTGACTTTAGCCACCTTTCCTTTCCTGTCCACAGCTGATAACTTTTAAAGACCTCAGCTGGGGATGGCAAACAGTATCTTGATTTACCTTAATATTCTGGTACAACAAATGAGGAATGTCAGTTTCTTTGGAAAGGTGCTCCAAAAAAACTGTAGGTTCTCCAAGGAGCTAACAGAGAGCCAATAACTTAAAGGCTGTCAGATACGCTACCTTTTTCTGGATCCTGGATGCTAGCATCTTTTCTGTCTACCCTGAGTCAGTGTGCTGCTTCTTCACTTCATTTAGCGACTGTATTGTAAAATACAGAGATAGCTTTTGGTGTAGACAGTGGCACCTAGGATTTGCTCACCCTTCTGTGATTTCCAACTCCTCCATGGCTACATAGATAACAACCTACTGACTTGCCCTCCACTGCACCCTATTCATCTTGCTTTATTTACTGCTTACCAGTATAGCATTAGCAGATTAGGTGAGGAATATATTTTTTTAATTATTTTATTTCCATTTCATTATTTTATTTATTCTATTTTTAACAGTTAAAAGTCAATTTGCTAAGGGGCTACTTTCCTCCAGCTGGGTGAATCTTTAGTAAGGACTGTAAGATTGAAAAGGGAGAAATCTTGCCAAAAGTGACACTAAAATAGAAATATTGATTTATTATATTAACAGTATATTATATAAATGGAAACACCAATTAAAAGACCAATTATAGATGTAAATACAAATGGTTATTTCCAAACAGATTTTAGAAATTAATTTTCTAGACTATTCTTGGTATTTTAGTAGTAAGTGCTAATATCAGGAGAGTGACATGAAGTTATCTCAAGGCATTAGGTCTAATCATCAATGTTTCTCCCATAGCATAGACAAATTTTGCCAGTATCTTAAAAATGACAGGTTTAAATATCAGCAATAGCAATGTAATTTTTTTATTTCAGCAAGTATTGTCAATGTTACTGCCTTTACATAATTACCTTAATATATATATAAAAAAACATATCATGCTCCATTGCTCTTTGTGTGCACTTCAAGGAAATAAAAAAATCTTTCTCTAAAAAAAAATACTCAGCTTTAATTGAGCAAAAGGATTATTCATAAGAGCTCTGGACTTGCAGCTTGTAATTTCTGTAGACAGGTTAGGTTGCTGTGTGATGATCCTAATTAAATTATATAAAAGCACTGAACTAGATAAAACAGAGTAGCTGCTCGATCAGTTCACCAGGTGAATTAACCATGTTCAGAAGTCTGAATTTGTTGATACATTCCTTCTCCTTTTATACTATGTTTTGTGTTTTTTTCTGTTAAGATTCTCTCCGACAGGCTCTGAGGAGCTGATATTGTTATATTTGGTCTATAGGTGGCAGCATTGTCAGGTTTTGTGGCATCTAAGGTTTCTCCCAAGAATTTTATGCTCTCCTCAAACCTCCCCCACTCACACATGCTATGTGATCAGGGCTGAGTTAACATCATTACATACTCACATCAGGTAAAACAGAGTGAAATGTTCAGGCCAAAAAGTAGTCTGTGTTCATTCTGAACTCTTTTTTATTCTTTTTTATTTCCCTTTTTCTTTTTTTTCCCTTTTCTTCCTCCTCTCCCCTCCTCTCTACTTC
>VWZY01001295.1:168688-200367 GCA_013399075.1 Chloroceryle aenea | reverse complement strand
ATAATAACCTCCTCATTATAAGAAAGAAAAGCACAAGTTTAAGTGCCACACTGAGACTAAACTTACCTTGCCTTCATCACGCTCTTTCTGACTTGTGTTTTGGTAAATACAACTATCCTGCAAAATGGTTTTCCCTCCTTGAAGAAGTGCTTACTGTGGAATTCATACTCTCTCAGGCTTAAAATTCAGGACTTCCTAATTTTTCGTGTGTGTGCTTAGTTTGTTCAGTACTGAGATTTACTTTTTCTTTTCTTTTGAGATGGTGATAGTTAGGATGATTCTTGTTTCTACTGCTCTTTTGGCAAACTAACAAAAAGCAGAAAGAAAAATCTACATTTTATAGTGCTTTAAAGTATTAAAAAAAACCCCAAACAACAAAATCAAAAACCCCCACAAAAAAAAACCCTGCATTTGAGGATCCATTTCCCTTATGTTTTTATACTTAAATCCCTTATGTTTTATACTTAAATGAGCTGTATTTATGTAAATTCTTAAAGTTAGTAGAATTGTTTATATGAACATTGGCCATCAAAAAGAAGATTAGGCAGTGATCCCTTTTTGATTACATCTATTTTATGATATATTTTTTCATCATATTGCTCTTTCTATATAATCTTTTGTGATGTCATAAATAAAGACAAAATGAGGTCCTGCTTTTTCTGTTCCTCATTCCCTTTTCTCCTTCATTTCCCCAAGGGAAGGAAATTCTGAAGTAGAGGTTGAAAAAATTGTTTAAGTATTATTGAAAATATAAACCAAAGATGTTTCCTTAATAAATACAATTAGCTGTATATATTGCATTTTCAAGAGCCAGTACTGATGTTGGGACCAGCTCTTTAAATAAAATAGGACCTCAGTAGTCTCTGGAGAGAACAGGCATAAAGCAAAGTAAATGATTTTCTGTCAACACTAAGTAGACAGGTGCTTACATTGAACAGCATTCTAATATGTCTCTGAATATTTATGTCTTCTGTTTCAAATGCATTGCCCATGAATGTCACAGCTGTCAAACGTCTGCATACAAGAAGATAAAAAATGAAATTAATAAAAGGCAGATCAACATTTTGTTTGTTTAGGCCACTTTTGCCTATTGCATTTTACAGAGGTTAGCAAAGTTAAGGTGCTTGGGTATAATAATATATTCTAAGGGTCTGACTAAAATGCAAAGGGATTAGATGTATTTTCTGTAGGCATAGGTATATTTCCCATTATTTAACCTAGACATAATCAATTAAGATAATGATTGAAAGTGCTACAGGCTGTTTCTTTATCCTCTGCCCATTTGCTTCACAGATGGAGACCCTGGAAAGAGAGCTCTGGCAGCTCAGGACTACCATAACTAAAAGGGGTTTTGGTGGGGCAAATTCTGAACCCAAGCAAGCAATGTGCAAGGACAGGTGAGCCATCACTGAAAACAGCTGATGGAGAAAAGGTTTGGTTTTACAATTGTCCCGAAAGTCCAAAGGGTACACATAATAATGTAAAACTTACTGTTTACGCCCATCTGTGAAAAAGATACATCAATGTACCTTTGCAAAATTTGCATGGCTCCCATTTTATACAGAGTGGTACTGATAGAATGAGAGGAAAAATTTCCCCAAATGGAATCATCATTTAAAGGAAAATCCTTGGATTTTCCTTTAAAATTGCTTAGATGACAACAGAGCAGATGCTAGTGATTTTGGGATATGATATGTTCCAGCTTTGAAAGGTTCAGAAGTTGCTACCTTTAGCTAGTAACTAAGAAATAATTTAGCAGAAACTATGGTCTTGTGGGGATAAGCATGGAAATATGGTACTACTTGGTTTTTTGGGGGGATAGAAAGTCTTAAAATATGTTGTTTCTTTTGCTGATGGCAAATAAAGTCAATGCAGAAAAGTGTAAAGCTGAGAACAGAAGATACATTTATCTGATAAGAATACGAGGTTTCTTTTACCCTAGCTAGTGTTTTGGTTTAGAAAATGAAAATTAGCTCCTGTGGTCAGTAAGATAACTGAAATATAGAAATGAGAAAAAAATCCACATGGGAACTATGTATGCCACAATATATGTCTCAGTTGAGAGTGAGCAAAGTATTTTTAGCAATAGCTTATTCAAAACTTTTGAATTAGTCATGCTTTCACTTAAGACTTGCACAATCAAAGTCTTTTTTAAGTGATATATGTTTGATGTACATGTCTATTGTGATTACATTCTAACATATTTTTTATTTGGTGACATGCTATATCTAATCACAAGAAACTGAAAATTAGATCACACAGATTGCACATGGAATGTATTTGCTGCTAAAACATGGAGGTTCTTAAATGTATTAGCTCTCATTCTTTGCATTAAAACTATGTAATTGTGTTTAGAAGTTTCAGCAAGCATAGAGCTAACTGGTGATATGTAACCTAGTATAAATTTGATTGAAAGTTTCTAATAAAATACAGATACTCCAAATGACAGAAAAAGAACATATAAGGAGAAAATCTTCTAAGTCCTAATTCACATATACAGTCTTTTAACAGGCAAATAACTCCCTGAAATCAGTACAAACTCCAGGGAGTTTGCAGGATTAGACTCCAATTTTACTCTTTCCTTAGGATATTTTGTGAAGTCAGATTGTTATAATTTGAACTACAGTATCACATTAACAAAAGGATAAACAAACTCCATGCTTCACTATTAAGAAATGGATTTTTCCTGTAACATTGAGATAACAAGTATAGTTCCAAAGCTCAGCCACATTTACAGCATACTGCTGCTTTTGTGTCTTTGGGAATTGCTGTTACGCTTGCCTGAAAATAAGTGTAGAGATCTCTGGACTACTGAACTCCAGCTCAGAGACAGCTAAGGGTATGTATACCGTTCTTGGTAAGAAAGGATGAGCCTAGCAATTCAAAATGCTTTGAATTAAAGCACCGCTTGCTTTCAGAGAAGACATTCCCAATAACATCTTAAGGTATATTCCATAATTTGTCTTTTTTCTCTGTGACTTATTCTAGTGAACTGCTCATTGAGATCACATCAGAAAGCAATATATAAATATGGGTTGGTACTGCATTAGGTTGCAGAGAAAAAGTAAGATAGTTTTAAATTTCTCTCTGTGTCTGATTTCCTTTGCTCTTGATACACATTGAAAATGGGTTTTGACATTTTTCATGCAAATTAGTTTTTTGTTTCTAAGATGTTGACTTTCTCCATAACATTTGAAAGAGAACTATCTACTGACTTGCTTTCCATATATTTTAGATTAAACTGTACTACAGTGATAATAATGTGAAGATACATTTCACAAGCCCACAAACTCTGTTGTTATTCCAGGCCCAAATTTCTCTGGAATGGCAGCTCATTCTTCCCACAACAGTCAGCTATTAACTCCAAGCCTCCAGGAGGGGGAGGTTGGGCGTTAGCTGGTTGCATTCCCTTAGCATCCTTCTGCTTTCATCTGCAGTAGTCACACCTGTGTCTTAACATGATGGAGGGAAATGTGAATGATTTGAGTCGAGTGATGCTTTGCCATTAACTTCAAAGGATTTTGTATGCTTATTGCTTAAGCCGTGTAGGTAAGTCAGGTTGACTATTTAGACTTTATTTATTATTAATGTGTCAGAGGAGTAAGGGGTTTCAACCATCCATTAGCACCAGCAAGTGCAGGAGAAATTACACCACATTTCAACTGGGTACAAGCATTGTTTCACCTTCCATATTAGTCCTCAGACTCTTGCCATATATTGCTGCTAATACCATAAGATTGCAAATAATCCATTGAGAATATTTCATTATATAGTGAAATCATATCTAGACTGAAATTCCATTGACCTGAATAACTGATTCATTGCTAATACCAAAGATGTTGGTCACAAAAATTTCAGTGGAACATAAAATTGAAAAGGGATCACTTTGAGTCAAATACCATGTTTGACTTAAAAAGAAAATATTTGTTTAAATCAGATTTCTTCTTAGATCAAATTAATTTTGCAAATAATTGGGCAAAAAGGAGGCTAGCTTTGCTTGCATGAATCTGAACTTTAAATAACCATCTTAAATTAAAAAAAAAAAGTCATTAGTTCTATTTAGAAGATGGATCTTGTTATGTCATTAGTTCTATTTAGAACATAGGTCCTGTTAATATAGATATCTTTGGTAGTTTTGTACAGGATGTGAAAGAAGAATGATGACAGTAATTGAAACTGCAGTGAGGGAGAGAGTAAGTAACAATCTAATTACATGAATTGGAATTTGTCCAGTTCTCTAGAACTAGTAAATGACAGAACGCTACTTAGCAAGGTATTTCTATTTAAATAAATAAATAAATAAATAGTAATTTAAAAAATTTTATAAAAGTTTCTCTACTTGTGCAGCAACAAATCTTCAATCTTTAGCACTCACACTGACCTTCTATTCCCTCCTGGTCTAAGTAACTTCCTTCTCTTTTAAAGGAATGCTTTTAACTAGTCTATTCCTGAAAGGGAACAATGCCTTCTTCTGGAAAACTTCAGCCTTTTTCCCCNTCTTGATACACATTGAAAATGGGTTTTGACATTTTTCATGCAAATTAGTTTTTTGTTTCTAAGATGTTGACTTTCTCCATAACATTTGAAAGAGAACTATCTACTGACTTGCTTTCCATATATTTTAGATTAAACTGTACTACAGTGATAATAATGTGAAGATACATTTCACAAGCCCACAAACTCTGTTGTTATTCCAGGCCCAAATTTCTCTGGAATGGCAGCTCATTCTTCCCACAACAGTCAGCTATTAACTCCAAGCCTCCAGGAGGGGGAGGTTGGGCGTTAGCTGGTTGCATTCCCTTAGCATCCTTCTGCTTTCATCTGCAGTAGTCACACCTGTGTCTCAACATGATGGAGGGAAATGTGAATGATTTGAGTCGAGTGATGCTTTGCCATTAACTTCAAAGGATTTTGTATGCTTATTGCTTAAGCCGTGTAGGTAAGTCAGGTTGACTATTTAGACTTTATTTATTATTAATGTGTCAGAGGAGTAAGGGGTTTCAACCATCCATTAGCACCAGCAAGTGCAGGAGAAATTACACCACATTTCAACTGGGTACAAGCATTGTTTCACCTTCCATATTAGTCCTCAGACTCTTGCCATATATTGCTGCTAATACCATAAGATTGCAAATAATCCATTGAGAATATTTCATTATATAGTGAAATCATATCTAGACTGAAATTCCATTGACCTGAATAACTGATTCATTGCTAATACCAAAGATGTTGGTCACAAAAATTTCAGTGGAACATAAAATTGAAAAGGGATCACTTTGAGTCAAATACCATGTTTGACTTAAAAAGAAAATATTTGTTTAAATCAGATTTCTTCTTAGATCAAATTAATTTTGCAAATAATTGGGCAAAAAGGAGGCTAGCTTTGCTTGCATGAATCTGAACTTTAAATAACCATCTTAAATTAAAAAAAAAAAGTCATTAGTTCTATTTAGAAGATGGATCTTGTTATGTCATTAGTTCTATTTAGAACATAGGTCCTGTTAATATAGATATCTTTGGTAGTTTTGTACAGGATGTGAAAGAAGAATGATGACAGTAATTGAAACTGCAGTGAGGGAGAGAGTAAGTAACAATCTAATTACATGAATTGGAATTTGTCCAGTTCTCTAGAACTAGTAAATGACAGAACGCTACTTAGCAAGGTATTTCTATTTAAATAAATAAATAAATAAATAGTAATTTAAAAAATTTTATAAAAGTTTCTCTACTTGTGCAGCAACAAATCTTCAATCTTTAGCACTCACACTGACCTTCTATTCCCTCCTGGTCTAAGTAACTTCCTTCTCTTTTAAAGGAATGCTTTTAACTAGTCTATTCCTGAAAGGGAACAATGCCTTCTTCTGGAAAACTTCAGCCTTTTTCCCCACCACATTGACTTTCCTGTTTAGAAACTTCCTAGTGAGCACAATTTCCCCAACATTAAAAGTCCGCTTAATTTTGTTGCCAGTTTTCAAGGAAAAGACATAAATGTAATATATTTCTATTTATAGTGCTTATATAGTAAAACTTTATTATACCATCTAAAGATATATTGGACCAATTACAATCAACCATTATACTGTAATGTTAGAATAATATTACAACCTAGTATATTATATGAATTACACAAATAACTCTCTGCTGGCTTACTCTCTTCCTTAATGGATTTTCTCCTACTAGTGTCTACTAAATACTAAAAGTTCAAAAGATATTCCAAGCTCTAGATCAAATGACATTCATGTTTAAGTTTACAGAATATATTACTACTTATGTGTTTGAGTATACAACATGCATTGTAATACATAGAATATAATTCTTTTATTTTACCCAATGTTCAGTATTATATGGAAAACAGTCTTTAGTGATCTCTATGTTGGTGGCATTGTGCATATTTCTACTTCAGAGAAAACAGGACAACTCACTGATAAAAAGGTTTGAAAAGCACCATTACCTTCATCTCTATTGATGTAAAATGAACTGGGTTTAGGTTATGCAAATATATGGTTAAGATGGTTACAATGTATGATTAGAAGTGTAGCATGGGATACTTCAAATTGCATTTGTTCTAAGGCATGAGAAGCTACAGTTTTCATAGAGAACATAAAAACTGATCACTACTGTTTTAGGCAAAAGCTACACTGTGTTTGTATACATTATCACATATATATAAAGCATAGAAGAAAGTCTACAGTTCTCTGAGAAATATGTTTTGTATTGTCATCAACTCTTATAGGCCAATCAAATAAAATAATTCATATGGCCAAAGAAATGCAGAATATTCCAACCATCTGTCAATTTTAGTGGTAAGTTAGAAAAGGGCAATAGAAAGACATGACCAAAGACTTAAGAATTTTACTCTTTACTGATGGCCAGGTTTTGATTTTTTTTTGTTGGAAATACATAGTTACTGCTGCTTATTAAGAAAGTAGGAATGATGTCTCTAAAAAAACATTCAGATGGTTTGATGTTGGTAGGAACTGAGCATTTTCTAGACTTCTTAGTGTTGACTTACATTTAACACTTCAAAGCTGGTTTATACAGTATTTAGCTCAGTGGAGACACAGTCCTCTTTAGCAACATCATAATAGATTAAGAGAACATGAAGACCAATTTCTTAAGATTTCAGTTGATTTCAAATATTTACATCATATTTATTGCTTGGTTACTTCATATTTATTGCTCTCTTTGGTGACCAAGTAAGTATTTTTGTAATATTAAAACTGGCTGCAGTTTTCTGGTTTGTGGAGAGGCTGCTTCAGGTTACCAAAAAACTTAGACAACTACATCTTTCTTATTAAAATTCAACATTCTTTATTATGAAGAATATCATTCTTCATGTTATTCTTTAGTCAATGCTTATCATTTAGCAAGTGTGATTCTATTTGACTATATTTTGTATGTCACTGACAGATATTACTAGATGTTGTGCAAACTGGTTTAAATAAATATTTTTTTGTCTGCAGAAAGGGGGTACTGATCAACAATTGGCTGAGTATGAGCCAGCAGTATGCCCAGGTGGCCAAGGAGTCCAACAGTATCCTGAGTTTCATCAGGAATAATGCGGCCAGTGAGGCCGTCTCTGTGTAATGATTGGGGGTGGGGCAGATGAGGGTTTTCTGGTATTTTTAAAACCTGAGAGCTTTCAAAGTAGCTGATAAGGTTCTTCCACCATGAGAGGGTTAGCCACTGACAAGGGGAACACACTTGTCAAATAACAGAAGCAATATTTAATAGGTTCATCCATGTGTCACTGGGACAATAGTAGATCTTGCACCTAATTACTTATATGAAAGTAGTAGGCCACCAACATGGTATAACTATATTTGATTCATTTAAGATAAAACAAGTACTTGATGCAACAGTTAAACAAATGAAATCTGAGAACCCCATAATCACCAGCCACACAGTTTTTGGTGGAACTTAACTCCTTTAAATATAGTGTTGAATATCTGAGTATCTAACCTTTATCAACCAATGTATTCTTCATAAACCTTTGAATGTAAGCAATAAAAAGAGAACATAAAAAATCTGTGGTTACTTTTTGAGGTAATATCACTCATTTACTTTTGTATGCTGCCTGTTAGTTCAAAATATTTGGCAGATTATAGACACAGTTTGGCACTGTGCAAATTGGGTCATTCTTGCTTAGGCAGGGCATTTTTTTTTTCACACAAGAGTCTAAGGAGAACAACAGAAGAAGACATTTCTGCCTGAGTTTTTTGGCAGAAACTTTTCTCATTAAAATAGTGTAGGACCTTTATTGTCCACGTTGAAAAAAAAGTAAGGAAACTGCTGTTATAACATCTTAATTCAGTTTTACACAGTGCATTTGCCATGGTACTTGATGTATCCACTTTCAAAAAGCTAATGGTTTGAGTTATCTTGGAAAAGATGTAAACTTCTGTTTCCAGGCAAATGGAAATATTTTTATTTGCAGTTATAGTACTGCTCTACCAGCATGTTTGTGAAATACTGCATTCAACCCACATTAGAAGTTACAAAAGTTAATTATTTTAGTCAGGGGGGAGGAGAAAGAAAGGAATGGAATTAATAAAAAGTGTTGTGAGAGTATGAAAGTAAATGAGAATATGAAAGTTTATTCTCTCCTCTCACAAAAGAACATATAGATTGAAGTCTAGGGTTTTTCTTTCAGAAACTGCAATGTAATTTGTTTGTTTCCCAAGTTCCAGATATGACATTGCCATCATTCAGCTCTGCTTTTCCAAATGCTTCCCTTTCTCCCCCCAAATCATCTTTTATTTTTTTAAAAAAGACACATTATATGTTTCCTCTGTTCCACTTCTGCAATATATCAGCAAAGATGTTTGGGTTTTAATTGATTTACTGTAAGTGATTTTTGTTTTATGTTGTTGGTACTTTAACATAGAAAAGCTTCATGTTGAGGATGTTTTATATGTTTGTGTGAGTGATTTCTCACATTTGAGTTTTTAGCTTTATGAATTGTTACAGAACCTGGCTTAGCCATATCATGAGAATCTGCCATATCAGTACCTTTATTGGTCTGGGGTTTGGTACCTAATTAAGGGTGCTCTGAACAGCTGGAAAAATTCTCATCATCATCTATGGATAATGAATTCTAAATGGTTTGTTGCAGCTAAAGAGACATTTTTACAAACTTTAGTGTTTTTAAGGCATATTGTAACGCAAATTTCTCTAGAAACTATTGTACATTTTTAGTACAGGAGATAAGTAGTGCACACTGAAGAAGAAAAACGACCCTATGCTACTTTTGTCTTTGACTACGAGCATCTAGTGTGACACACTTTAAACAAACATTGTGCGAGAAGCTGTGGTTTTCTAATGAAGAAAAAGCACAAGCATATGGGATGTTCTGTACAATGGATGAATAATTCAATTAATAAAGATGGTGTGAAGGATTAATCTACTTCAGATAACAAACCATTCCAAATTTTTGCAGAATGAAAGACATTTAAATAGTTTGAAAGATACCTCAGTTTTCTGACAAAAGGGAGTAATTTTGACTTAATCAGAGGAGTCTTTGTAGGTGAGAAAAACTTTTCTTCAGCCTTAAAAATATGAAAAGGATTTTTTTTTCAAATATGGTGTTTGAGTTATAGTAAAAAAAATACAAATTTTTTTTACTAATTTTCTTTGAAATACACTTGTTGCGGTGATTATCCATCTGTCTGCTTATTCAAGTAACACAAATACTTACTTGTCATAATGGTGTTTATACTACATTTTCAGAAAAAAAAAGATTTTTACACTGATGTATGTTAAACAAACTTTTAAGATTTTCTTTTCATGTTATGAAGAGAAGTAATTAACCTAAAGGGACACTTCTTTAGGATCTTTAGTAAATATAAAGGATGTTTCATCCTGGAGAACACAGAGTGAAAAATCATTCAAGTGGAGTAACTAGCTGACTAAACTCTGTACTTTGCAATCTATAAAAAGTGTTTAATGTCATACAGATAAGGTCTTTCAATACATAAGAGAATGAAATAATTTTTTTCCTCTGCTTTGTTTAACCCAAAGGGCTATAAAGTTTCACCTGAGTGGTGCAATGCTGCTCAGAGGAGAGGTGCTTTGAACTTCTTGCCTCAGCACAAGAAAGAACAGGACACTGTTTCTTTATGAGTATTGAATGTCTTTTTTTGGGGTGACATGACTTGCCCTTTGGAAAATAATGAAGAAACGGGGGGAGAGAGCATCTTCTATAGACAGAGGCGGATTTATGCCTCACCGGTGGCAGCCATAGCAGCTGCAGGACCTGTTAGCAAGCCTGCATTTTCAGACTCCACAAGGGGCACAAAGGTATGCCCACGAGTGAGTTACAGCAGAGCCACTCTTCCTGCTCAGAGGAGGGCAACGAGTGATGCTGAGATGCCCCTCCAGGCTAATTATACCTTGGTGAGCTTTCTAGATCTCCCTGCAAGGCAGAGTCCTTGCTCGATTTCAGATTTCAGTTAGTTTCCTTCAGGCAGACACAAAATGAGCAAGGTTGTCTCTGGGGTGCCATTTTTGAGGGTTTTTTTTTATTCTTTTTTTTTTTTTTTTGCATAGTTGACGTAGGCACACCACACCCTTCTAAAATTCCTGCTAGAGAAGCAAGGCTGAAAAACTTCTCTGTGCCCTTGCTGTGCTTTATGAGAAGACTACTGTCTTACTAAAGCAACTTTTTAAAGTCTGGTAGTGTTGGGAAAGCAGCTGGACTCTGTATCCCTCATGCTCTTTGCAGTGGACGAAGATAGAGAGAGGTCGGGATGGTCTCTATTTTATACTAAAGAGTTCTTTGAACTCTGACCACTAGAGTGCATTAAAATATCCTGACCATTAATTTTTAATTAAAATTGACCTTGAAGTACATATAGTCAAATGTTGTATACCCCACACCAATAATATATTCCTCTTGGGTTTTTTTTTATAAGAGATATTCAGACATATATTTTAACCTCCCTCCCTCATCCATTCTAGATAGAATTTAAGCAAATAAACTGTCAGAAAAGTTTGACACATGCATAGACAGGGCACATAAGACAGGATTTGCATGGATGTTATGAGGTTGTCTTTTCCTACACGTGCACACAAATGCCTCCTCAACCTGCTTTAGGTTTCGGATCCCTCTAAACTGTCACGCAGGTTTATCACTGTGCAACCACAGTCTCCCAAGCCAGTGCTTTCCCCTCTTTCTTGTGATAGTACTTCAGGCCCACCCTAGGCACAGTAGTTACAGCTATATTCATTGAACTGGCTCACAGGGTTTGCAATAAGCCCATCGAAGGCTGCAGTCGAACCTTTGTAATTTCATATCTGGAGCATTGCAATAGAAACAACAAATAATGTGTTGTAACCATTGATCATACTATTATATAAGGCAGTTCTAATCAACAAGAAACAAGGCTAAAATTGCCAGAAGCTATAGAGAAGTGTCCACAAAGAAAATATATGTGTTTCCAATTAGTACTTTCCTGCTTTTCAAAATGGATGTGCAGTACTTACTAATTTTCTGGCATCCCTCTGTTTAGGAGATGGTATCAGTGTTCAGTGCTCTAAGAATTTAGCTAGGTTAGAAGAAAATCTTTAATCAGAGACATGTATATATTACAGTAACGTGTAGAGAGAAACATTACCGTCACTGATTTTTTACCACACAGTGTTCACTACATTTCATTTGAGGGCCTGTTGTAAATTGCCTGTCTATGGAAGGCCCAGTGAGGTAGGCCAATATAAAAAAATACACTGGCAGAAGTCTGCATGGCTTAAAGCCTTCATCACTCGTGAGTGACAGAGTCAACTAGACAAGCTGATGGTATTCCAGCTACTTTGGACATATCTGCTACTTTGGACTCATATCTGCAACTAACAATAATCCTCTTTCTCCAAGAGACATTCACTCAGATTTTATGTACTTCCATAGAAAAATATAAACAAACACAAGCAATTATATGTTCATAAAAGTAGCAATTTTCTGCCTTTTATATTCTTGTATTGAAGAATTCTTGCATAGAAAGCATTTAAATTCTCATCTAGAAAACATTTCCTTTTTTTTGATACATCTTTTATGATATGAAAATATATGCAGAAAGCCTTGATATTTATCTTTTATTTGAGAATACTATATGGGTGTTCATGGAGAAAAAATCTTCACTACTTACATACTTTTTGTTATGAAGCTAGATAACCAACCAAATAACATATTTTTCTTGGGATTTATATTGATTCACCCTGCTGTGAATACAAATTATAGGATATGACATGAAGATAATAAGAAAAAAAAAAAAAGAAAAAAAAAAAAGAAGGGACATTTCTTTGTTTGCAAATCTGAAGCATTAATTGTGTTCCTATGAGGCAATCTGGATGAAGCTTCTGCTAAGCAAATTAGATATAAACTGAAAGTGAGGGCAAAAGGGTCGCCACAGCAAGGGAACATCGAGTGACAGGCACTGGGACCTCCGATGCATGGCTTGTAGAGCAGATGTTCACAAGGATGCAGTGATTATTGAACTGGTAATAAAAAAGCATCAGCTTACAGGCAGCCACGATGGATGCTGGTAATTATAAAGCATCCCCTGGGAGGAAAATGACACAAGTCAGCCGCATCTCTGCAATCACAGGGGCATAATTAAAGCTCTAGTAACAGTTGTTAATAGGGTGCAAATAAAACAGGGGGAAAATTTGAACACAGTCTTTTTCTTTTTTAAAGAGATGGCAAAGGACAATGTAATTACAGGGACTGCATGCTTTTTAATTTCACAATACAGTAAAACAAAGGCCTTTAATGTATTTTATACATGCACATACATACCATATCAAATAAGGCAAAAGTGATTTACACTTTGACTGTGTGTAACACGATGAGAAGAACAGATTTTTTAAATCAGAATGTTTGTATTTTAATGTCCAAAATGACCAAAACACAAATATAAAAAGAAAATGTAATATGTATAAATATTGGACAGTTTCATCCTCACAGGAGAGGTATAATGAGAGTATATATGGTTAGCTAGTACTATTGGTGTTATTGTAGACACAGTAATATTATTTTATTGCAAGGCAGGTCATATTATCCTTTATTAGATTTGTTGAAAAAAAGCAGACAAATTCCCAATTTTTACACTGTTTGGCTATTTTTAAGATACTTAGAGTATACTTTTTGCATCCAAAAAGTATAACTGGTACTAGTGGTACTAGTATAACTGTTACTAGTGGTTAGACTTAATGATCTATCACTTCATGATCTACCACAGCTATCACACTTAGGACTTGGGCATCAAATGCAGCAGAAATCCTTATGAAGCCTTACCTATACAAGAAATGTAAATTCTGTCCATATACAATAAAGATGAGTCACACTTTGGCATAGAGTGCTAAAAAGTGTCTTTGGTCTGAATATTTCAAAATTCAAGTATTTTCAACATTATAATTGCTCAAAAAAAACCATAGTTGTGTTTCTCAGAAGTTTTTGAGACTGCAGTTTTTGGAGTTCCTCTACCACTCTCATTTTTTTTGAGTGACTTTGAAACTTTGTTTACACATATTTGATTTCTTTACTGGTGTACTAGTTTTGCAGAATTTATCCAAGGGAACAGATACTCCTCAAGAAGTATGGTATTCTAAAACTTTAGTTCTATACTTGATTACATTCCTGAATGTGATCTAGGTCATCTCATTGCCATTTTCATTTTTGGTTTTTTTTTTACTGTCTTTAAGTATATTTACCATCAGTCAACCTTTCAGGGCTCTTATTTTTACTTACAAATGAACATCCAACATATAGCACTATATTTTGGTAATCTCTTCAATCAGTTAGTTAACTTTCAAGGGCTTTCCTGTTGTTTCAGTTTCCATCACAAGGGCATGCTGATTAGGATTACTGTGATATTTCTGGCTACTGTCCAATTTATTTATTAAAAATGCACAGAAAATTTGCTTTCTGTGAACAAACCATAAACAAACACTAAACAAAAAGGCAAATATCCTTCTCTGAGTTTTTTATGATGGTCAGATCTGTACTTTGCCCTCTTTCAATGTCAACTTTCTTTTGCTTCCTGGTTCCTTAAAAATACATTCACCTATAACTGCAAGCAAAATCCTAACCTATTCCTTTCTTTTTAATTGCTGGATCATTTATTTCATTACTAACAAAAGATATGACATAACAGTTCATAACTGAAATGGGGTTTGTAATCATTAAACAAGAGAGAAATTTTCTTTGTTAAGACTAAATTAAGTTTTCAGTCACAACTGTGATTGATGGCTGCTATTAGTATCTGCAGCGTATCAGTGTTAAGATAGCATTAAGAATCATTGACAACTGCCAATATATTCTATTGAACAAACAGCCAATAGTAATTGCAGCAGACAACCATTATATTTAATGTAAAATACTTATGTGGTGTTTAACGAAGGGGACCTGAAGAGAATTCAGTCAGATGTCAAATGTTGTACATGAAATGAAACCCCAAATCTATGTAAAAGATAAAACACCAACTATGTTTTGCTAGGTTGATACAATTTAAATTATTAAAATGTTTAAAAAATGTTAATCATATTACAATGAACAACTGAGAAAACTTTAGATGAATAACATAATTGAGTACTCACAATTTCCCATATGCAAAATACTTTTACTTGGTTACGTGCTAAATATTTGTAAGTCTTTGATAAGTGAAAACAACTTAGCCCAAACTTCTGAAAACATCACTTAGAATATTTTTTTTAAAGCCATATTATTGTTAATATGTGCAAATAGAATAACATGCCTCAAAATCCAAGTAGTTTTTTTTAAATATAAGTCATAGCTATGGGAACATTTTGACACAAGATTATATACCAAATATATTCAAAACTGCTAAATAGTAAATAGAAGGAACATTGAATAAAGGCTAAAGATTTGAATCTTCTATTTACTTTACATGCAGAATACAGAATTGATTACATTGTGAATTATACTAACTTCACTAACTATACTAACTAACTACTAAAGTCAGTCCTAAATAACTCTTTTTTATCATGTTCATCTTCCTTGTGTGTAAGAAATGCCTGCATTCCATCACAGCATCTGACACAATATATAAACCCCATTGTCTAAAGATTAAATACCCAGGAAAGAGAGTCCCTCTGTAAGTCATGAATATGTTCAGGCCTACTGGAATAGTACTTTAGAACTGAAAGACCTAACTGAGAATATATTTATATATTTACTGTTGCGTATATATTTAGTAAACTTTTTTTTTTTTCTCCCAGTAGCATTTCACCAATACTAAAATGGTCTTGATGGCATCAGATTGAAGCACATATACATTGTATAACAAAACTGAAATATCATGAACTCCAAGTGTGATTGTGTGATAGTAGACATTAATATGTTTTCATCCCTGTATTACCATCACATGCAAATGGCAGAATTACCTACTTCCAGAAAACTGTGCAATCAATAACAGTGAAGTAATGGACTCTATATACAGGAAATTCAATCACTTTAAAAAGTCTACCATAAAGAGACCTACAGACTTAGAGAAAGTTTGTTTGCCCCACACTCAAATCAAAGAAAACCAATGAAAGAGGAATTAGTTTTTATCCTTTACGCATAAACCAGCGAACAAATTTGGACTACTGATTTCATAAACAGCTCAATGTGCAGAAGTGTACACTCTTGAGGTGCAAACTGAGTGACACTTTCATCATATGTTTCAAAGTTTATTAACATTTACTATTTGATAGCCCCTTTTTCTAATATTGCTTTATTTTATATAATAAATGTTAAAGTGATGTCAGAAAATGCTGATATTTAGATATGTATTTTTCATGTAGAATAATATGTGAATTTCAATTAAGTAATAATGATTACCCAAATTGTTCTTCAGGCAGCACAAACATTAATATTGAGCAGATATGAAACAAAATGATAAACCTAAATGAAGTATGATTATTCCTAGATACAACTGAATTCTTCCACAATAAAAAAAATTCTCAACAGGTATAAATATCCTCCTAGATTTCATGTGATCTATGTTGCCAAATTTATGTCTGTTTCCTTTACTCCAAGGAAAAGGAAATATCAACTTTCTGGAGAAGCTCATATAACTTTTTGAGCCCATAAAAGCATTGGACATTGTCATTCAAACAGACCATTCATGGTAAATGCATCTTCTTCACACTTAGCTACAGTATTTGGTCTATTCTTGCTAGCTATCTTTCTTTCAAAGGTGATGATCACAATGTCATTGACTTTGCCTCATCCTTTTACTTTCCATTCTGCTGCCAAGTCAGATTTTGAACCTGCAGATATGCAAGGAAAAACAAGCAGAACCCATTTCTCTTCTAAGATTTTAGAGCCTTCTCTTCCAGAATTTTTGTTGTATTACCTCAGAAATGAGCATTCGGACCAGATATTTTCTAGCTCCTATTATCTGTTTATGCAGTAATCTGTCCTATTTAGGGATAGCTGATGGCTTTGCACACCACAGGTTTGCATTTTGTTGTTGACTGCAATTAAATCTGGGCTCTGTCATAACTGGCCATGTGTTTATGCTCAAGTATTTATTGTTAGTCATTAAATTTGACACCAATTGCTGAGATCTTAAGCAGAAAAATATGGGTTTATATTTGTACTGCTGTGTTGCCATTGGAATTCAGCTTTTTACAGTCCCTTTACTTTTGAAATAGCTATCAGTTATCAGGTTAATGTTATGATCTCTATTGGTCCATGTGGTAGCTAGCCTAATTCATATTTTGTTGTATTGTTATTATTACTATTGCCAATAGTGCACGCTGGTACCTTTTATCTACCTAGAGAAAATGTGCCTGAACCAAGAGATTCTTTTGTAAGAATCTTTATATTACTGATTTTTTGGGGTGATAATTTCTTATAAATAGCTTTACTTTTTATTCTATTGCTGGAATAACTATCATTAATTAATGATTAAGTCAAATTTCTCCAGAGCTGATTTACTCACCTCTAACTGCTTTAAGGTAATGCTTACTACCAGTGAATGTTGCAGTTGTCACTTACAGTTCTTGAGCTTGAATTCCTTAAAAGGAATTACAAACCTGGGCACCACTTTATAAGTAATAGTGTTATGACTCTGGGAAATACTGTTAAGGAAACATTGTTTCTGCTGTTAGTTGAATGATGTAAAAGTATAACAAAAGATTTCCCCTTAATGGTTAATATCAGCTATCATCAGTATCCTGTCTTACAATATTATGTCTCTTAGTGTGTAGCCATTAGGCTGTAGTATCTGAGTGACAGATTTACTTTGTAATAAGATCATAGCAACTTCAAATAATGTGGAGTATGTGTTAGTGAATATTACGTAACATTAAAAATGCTTATTTTATGTCTCTGTGACTTCATTTGAGTGTTTTATGTCTTTTGTTATATTCTATGGCAACTGAATTAAGAAATATTTAAAATTGACCACCACCAGTGAAGCAGCAGTACTCTTTCTGACTCTGTATCCTGTGCTAAGAGTAGAAAGAGCCTGTATTGCGTGACTATTCTAGGCATTATACAGTGATGAACTTTTATATTTTAAAAATATTCCAAACTTTGTGTCAAACTTCATTTTGCTAATGAACTGGAAGGCAAATTTGACTTCTAGTCTTCCACTTAACTAGAAATGGTCATAATTTTAATGACTGCATGTCAAAATGCTTACTTAATATCCTCGATCAGTTTAAAGGGTAGGAATAATCATTCTGGCATGGTCTACAGTGATCTTACTGTTTTGCCAAATGCTTAGTCACAGTGGAAGCCATTTGCAAATCCTACTTCATAGGAATTCTTGGTGCAACAGTTCTGATTTTAACAACATCAAATTATCTCCAATTTGTTTTGTTTGATTTCCCTCTTGTGAAGGACTCTGTGCTTCAGATAGCTCCGTTTCTGTAAGTTAATCCACAGCAGGAGGGCAGATGTCACAGGGTGACTTTACTACCTGTACTTTCTCCTCTCTGATAGAACTAGTTCACATGCCAGTTTTAAACAGCCTCCCTAAAATGTGTAATGGCCACCACCCACTGAGATCTAAGTCAGCCTTTGCTCACTTGGAGCTTGGCCAAAACTGCACTGCTGTGATGCAGAGCGTGTCACACTGCTTCTCCCTCTGATGTGGAAATGGAACTTTAACAGTCAGCAAATCTCCTTAATTTGAGTCTCTCAGTTGAGGAATATCAGTTGGAATCTTCACTTAAAATACCAGCAACCAGCAATAACAGCAGAAAGCCCCTTTCTAATTCTCTGTCTAATTCTTGTTTAAACTTCCAAAGGTGTGCAAAGGCAATGCTGCAGAGCAGTAGATGGAAGCAAGAATAATAGGAATGGTCAGTTTGCAGAGGAAGAGAATGCATCACTCATTTTCAACTGAGAGACAGCATCCCCTTAAGTAGCCTCTCTGACTCCTCAAGCCTCCAATATACTAATCTGTATTTCTGAAACACTCATCGCTGTGGCTTTGCAAAAGGGAAAAATCTTTCTAATATTTATATATTGCTCACATCTAATATTTATGATTCTTTCAATTCCTTGGATTTAACCAGATGTAGACTATTCTCACAGTATATTGTGACACAGTAAGAATTCATATTGCATTTATGCACAGTTGTAAATGTGCATATTTATGCTACCTTACATATGGGTAAAATTTGCATGTGATCTTATAGAGATATAATGAACTTCCAATTTTTCAGTGAACCTGATCATAAACAGAATAGGGTAAGGTGTAATAAAAAGTAGATGAGAGACAAAAGGCTAATTAGGTCAGAGTCAGCAAGGTGACTGTTATGGTGTTATTACTGCTCTTTTGCAGGTTTGGTGGGACAGAGAATATGTGAGGAATATTGATGAAGGCAAATAGAAAACTGATTCATCAGCTTCTTTTTTTACCATAATTTCCTCCAAAGCTAGTTCTCCCTTTCCAGTGAAAGCATGTCCGAGAAAACAACAACAGAATATATTTTATATTACATGCAAGAAATAGTTTCTTCACAGAAGTGGTTTTAAACTGGCAACTTGCCATGGTAGACATGGTGAAATCTGCACCTCTTTGGAGACCCCTCATTTCACTAAGGCCAGCAACGCTGCATGTAAGTGCACAGTGCAGAGCACAGCAGTGCACACATATGTTGAACTGCTTCAGATATGCAGATGTGTGTAGGCAGATGACCACAAAGTGGAGATATAACTGCAGAGCAAGAGCCTACACTTAGTATTATTTTGCTCTAAAGCAGACAGAGTCACAGCAGAAGCAGCATTTGGGAATGCTTAGCATACTTTCAGAACTGAACATGCACTCCTGAGAGAGTACTCCCCATCTGCTCTAGGACAGATTTTAAACACCAGATGCAGGGTCTTTAAGTGTACATTTTGAAGTTACCTTGCTGTACTTGCTTTAAACATTGCTGCTACCTGGCAGCTCCTATTGTGATGAGCTCTTTAACCCAGTTACCAGAGAAATAAGACTGTCTGTCTAGAGTATAAATAGGTCTGTGCTCTCTCTGTACTGGAGGAATTATTAATAAAGCAGTGATTTGCCTGAGATGGTATGTGGACAGCTCGTGACACTGCAATAACCAAAACCATGATTCAGCACCCACCTAACACTGGCAGAAGATGACTTTGATATTGCCATACTCTAAAGGGAAAACAAATCCTTCTAGATATTCAGGATCCAGTACTTTCTATGGTGTTTTCTGAGTCAATATGAAAACACCCAGTAGATCACCAACATAAAACTTCATTTCACCCTTCACTTCGCCCCTAACTGGTCACATCACAAAAATCTCACGTAAGGCTTCAGTTCACTTATGTACAAAACAGAGATGATAATTAGAGTACATGGCTGCTGGTTTGGGTTTTTGGGTTTTTTTTTGTTACTTCACTCATCAAAGTGAACAATTAAAATTATATTTTTCTTTTTTTTTGTCATTTCCCCAGTGCAATAAAAATTGCCCAGATTTGTTTTGTTCAAAACCAATGACAGCTTCGTTTTCTTTATCTTTGCATATTTTTCTTTATATTCCAACTTTTTGAAAACAGTCCTGAAATACAGTTTCTCATACACACAGAGAATTTTCAACACAGGCAATTATGCAAACTAAGCTTGAATCCACAAACAGTTGAAGTTCTCCTAAATATAAATCTTTGGTGAACAAAATATTTGTCTGAAAAGCTTTGAGAAGCTCTAGTGATCATCTTTACCCTTCTCACAGAATTCTGGGGAGCTTGATTAAAGTTTATTAAAACACCCAGAGAATCTTTTATTGCAGTTGCCATATGAATGTAAGGAATTTTTAATATGCAGGTTGTGACAAAATCTCCTGTATTCCTGAAAATTTGCAATAGTCTACCTCAGAGCATAAAATTTTCACGCTGTAATTTAGTTATGCTAAAATGGAAATACTCTATGAAAAGTTTATCTTTTATCCAAAGTTTTAAACAAATAGAGTTTGCATAGTGTGAAAGAAGGGTCTTGTTAACTGAGAACAGAATCATATGGATGTTACTATCACCATAATACTTTAGGAAAATTAATCTCTGCAAGGAAATGCTTAAGGCAAAGTTTGAAATTATATGTGTTTATACATCTGTAGACAAGCAATTTTTGTGGGGATAAATATTTCTGCCAGTACATTCTCATGCACTATTTTAAAAATTATTTCATGTTGTTTTTACTGAGCTTTTACTGTCAAGAACCAGATTTCATCACCAGACTAGGGCCCTCTGTTCAGCATTTTTAGAGTATGGAACTCCCATGCCCACATTAATAAATTGCCATTTGCCTCTGCTCTACTATCCATTGCTCCCTATGCAGCAACAGATCATATACAGATAGTAAATCAGATCCTGTATGTTTTCCTAATTTTAGTTTTGGGCTAATCTATCTAATAGTAAAAACATCTGGTCTAGTTTTCCATCTATTCTGATCTATACAGCAGGAACCTGATCACCAAGGGACCAGTGGAGTCACACAAGGTCAAGTGCTGTACCTGCATGGAGTTAATGCAGAATATATGTGAATAAGGGATTGCTTTATATTTATGTTATATCATTTTTATGGGAGTAACACTAATAATAAAACTTTGATATTACAGCAGCTTTAAGCACTGAATTCCATTCAACTGAAAAACAGTTGATCCAGTCAAGATGCAAGAAATCTGAGCATGAAAGAGTAAAATCATTCTGGTGTGAAGTAAGCTAGCCCCTGATATGAATTTGGCAGTTTATATTATAAACAACATAATCTTAAAAAAAAAAAAATAGCACTTGTGAGAATTTTGCTTGGTAGACCCATGGCAGGCCATGCAAGATGGATATCAGTGTGACTACGATGAAAACTTTGGCAAAGAAGTTACATTTATAATGGTGAATTGATTTTTGTTCCCTGCCTAATCTGCTGAGATAACAATATGTAGAAAGACAATTCTATACCCATGAAAAAAAAGAAAAGACAACGAATGAAAAAATTCATGTGTTAATTTCTGTTCTGACTTGAATTTTACAGTATTTCAGCATACTTTTTAAAGTATATTTCAAAGTTTAGGATAATTTTTATCAACTGGGTAGAAACTATATTTTTTAATTCTGTGTCTCTTTCTCTGCTGTCAAATTAGCTAATTCACTACTTTGTTTCCTTTGTTTTATGAATCTGAGAGAATCTCAGGGTCATCCTGAGGCAACACGAGACAATATAAAATAAAATTGTTATAGCCTGGGGGTAAAAAGAATCCTTTCCCAAATCAACAGTATGTTAGGGGATTTCTGCTCCCTAAAGTAACCTTACTGTTTATGCAATACTGGCTTAAAGTTCTTTTTTACTTGGCGTTAGGAAGAGTGCATAACCAGCAACATTGCTTTAGTCAGAAGGAATTAATTATTGAAATCAATTATTGTTTTTTTCAGACTACTGCGATCCGTCCACAATGACTTGGTGCTTTCTTTGTGAAGGTGAAATCAAATGAAGCAAAAAGAGTATGTTTCTGGCACAATACTTCTGCTCCCTTCAACCTCCATAGGTTTTTCTGGCTTTTACTGTACTATATGCTGCACTGACAAGGGGAGATAGTCATATTGACTGTAAGTAGAAAAAAAGTTTTGCTTTGGCCAGCTACATTTTAAAATAGCATCTATTTATGTCATACAAAACCCTGTGAAACAAGATTTGCTTCTATCTGGTATGACTTCAGCATTCAAAGGCTTGGATTCTAGAATAAAACACCCACAGAACTACAGTTGAGGTTGCCTGCAAACACGGTGGGAATAAGGGAGAAAGCCATATGCTGTGCAAGCTCTCTCACATGAGACATGATGCCCCAGGCCAGGCATCCAACATCTGATTTATACCAGACCAGAATCTGGCCCTTTATTTCTTACTAAGGTCACTATTTTTCTTTCTTGGTTGTGATTAAAGGTATTTCTATCTTATTTCACTTGTAGAAACAATTTGAGTGAAAGAGATAATTCTTTATCCAGCTGTATTTTCTAACATATTCATAACCATTGGGAAGAATATAAAGCAGCCATGATTTTCAAGTTTTCTCTTTAATGTAGGTTATACTATTGTCTTTTTCTTACCATCTTGCTTATTTTTTAATTCCCTAGAGCAGAGTGCGTGCCTGTCTAATGTTATGCTTTAGTTTTACACAAAACTTTTTCTGAACATCTAACTTTTCTGGGAAAAGTGACTCTACATTTAGAGGCTGTTCCCAGAAGTGGTATTTCCTGACACCTGAATGTTAACTGTTTATGAACAACACACGGCTTCTTCAAAGATATATCATAGAGGGCAACAGCCAGAACTTCCTGCAGTTACCAAAATACCTCTGTGAGCAATATTGGTTCAGGGTTTTTAGATCCCTTTAGAACTTGAACTTGCCACAAAGGACAAGAGGTAACAGCACACATGCTGCATCCTTGTAAAATTCAGGAGAAGCTCTGACCTCTCCTAACAGCTGTTCTTACAACCTCAGGATGCTATGTGCTGATTTAAGTGCTTTGACTTCATTAGACTTGATAATAGAGGAAACCTATTATACACACATACATGGTAACAACAATACATATTTGACCAATTATTGACAAAAGCTATTATTCCATCATAGCCTATGGGGGTCTTGAATCTGATGGTAGACCAACTTCTACCTTATGCTGTAGGAGCTAATGTCTGATTGAGAATACTTCCTATTGCAATAAAAAGTTGCAACTCTCTTCTTAGACTGTATGATCCCTTCCTGGAGAAAAACATTTATTTCTCCTAACTCTGAAAATAGAGTTATCAATGTTCTTAAAACATAATGTCTTACTCTATAAAATGAAATAAAGTTGATAAAAATTGGAGGTGTCCTTATTTTCATTTACAGAAAAGCTGATAGATGAAAAATGTTATTTGACTTCAAAAGGAGAATTTATCTTCTTCAGCTAATAGAAAAGTGTATTGGTTTTCTGACCAAAGATTCTGTCAAAGAACATTGGTTCTCAAATTGATGGTCATTTGTTGCTTCATGCAGTATGTGAAATATATTATTCATTCAATGATATGAGAATTAGTTTAAAAAACACAGGATTGACTGAGTCCTGCTGAGTGAAAAGCTTTCACATTCATGTATTCTCAAAAAGTCCTATACACAACTTAGCTAAGAAAACTGTATACTTATTCTGACTCCATGGATGCATAAATTTGATTTTCTGGTGTGATATATTAGCACTTCTAATATACAGAAGTGTAGTCAGCCCTATACAAGCACAAAAATTACTGAAAACTCAAAATTATTTTACACGGAATATCTACAAGATGTAGAAATTTTAATTTTCATTTCACCCCTTACATGTAGTCTTTTCAAAGTAGAAAAATATCATGAAATGAAAATAATGATAAAAAATCATTCACTTCACTTAAAGTTTACAATTGTCAGAAGATCTTCACTGTACTTTGAGTTAACAAGTAAGTGGAAAACTGTTCATACTTCATCCTTGTTCCTAACAGTCTTCATTCCCTTACCTTTTTGGCCCTATTTTTCCCATCTTCTTACCTCTTATCTGCTTTCTCATTCTTTTTTCCTTCTATTTTCTTCACCAAAAGGGAAATTGAAGAATTTCTAGGACCATTTTAGAAAGATTTCAGTAACTCTGAGTGAAAATCCCTATCATTATGATTCCCATTTCACAGTGATTTCATTAGATCTTAAATATAGCAGACTATAAAAAATTCTCAAATGCTAGTTTGTTGTTCCTTACCAGATTTTCACACTAGTATTAAAAAAATAATAATAATTTATTATATCCTCCTTTTTTTTTTGATAAATCTTGATATCTTTCCTTGTCATAAATAATAATAATTAAAAAATAACAATGCTTACAAAGTTTAACCTGACAATATATTCCAATCCAGAGAGCCTTTCATTTTACCTGGAAGAGATTCAAATGAAAAGTCCCCTTTTATTCTCTGTATTGTCAGTGCTAAGATTATTTTGGTCTTTGTCATTTGTAAAGTAACTGGTCTCTGAAATCAATAAGCATGCTCAAATGCATGCCATTAAGTCAGCCAGTACTACCCTTCTGACTGACATCATATCATATGAAGTAAGCTGTCACCTGTTCATTCATTCTTCATCTTTCAGAAGATAGATTTCTTCTCTATCACTGAACTTCTTAATTATTTCTGGTATTTCCAAGTGGAATCAGTTTTTCTTTAGGAGGTGAAAATTACTGTCTACTCTCTTGAGAGAGAAATAAGGACTAATATAAGATAAATGGTCTGTAATTACTGATGCTTTAAAAATTATCATCAGACAAAATAGTTTGTTATCAAGAAAGACTAGATAAATATATTTAGATATTACTACATATTGTTTAGATATTAGCCAGTAGAATTAGCTAATATCTCAGCACTGCAGTTTTGGAAATATGCAAGTCAGTTATGCCTAGATATGACTTATTTATATTAGGATTAAATTTGGAAAAATCTCATAAATGCACTTTCATGTTGTCTAATAGCTATGCTATATAAGAAAAATGAGACAAATTCTGCTTCATTTATTTCATGATAAATGCAGAGAAATTAAAATTATTTCAGAGGAATTGATTTTCAACTCTAATGCCCAGAGGAGCTCTTCATTGCTTACACAAAGAAAAAAAGAACAAAGATATTAAAATTAGTACGTGGAACTTAATCCTCTCACTTTGACACAGGGAAATGTAAATTACACATGAAATAAAATAGACATATGAAAGTATACATTTCTTGAAGAGCACAGAAAGTGATAGGGCTATTATCCTTGCTAGAGCTAGTGCAGTGGGAGGGATGATAGGGATTCCAGTCTGGTAAAACTTCGTGAAGAGAAAGGTCCCTGCTTAGCCTTCCCCACTTCTTGGGTTGCACTAGCCAGCTTTACAATTTCTAACTAAAACAGGATTCCTGCTTTATCTCACCTGTAGGAAGTCTATTGTCCTCAGTGTCCATTAAATGAGTTCCTCTTCCAGACTGAATCAGATGCAGTTCTTCAAACTGATGCTACATTGCTTTGAACACATTCATACTAAAGAAAGATTTGCTGAAGGTTTGCATTTCAGTTTTGAAGGTTTTTCTCAAGCATGGTTTTTAAAGACTATATTCTAGGTGAAGAGTTCTATACAATTCTTGTCATTTTTGTTTGCAGTAAACTTGGTATTTAAATAAGATGTCAGAGATAATTAAAGATGTAATCTCCCCAATATCAAAAATATGGTTAATCTATTATTTATTATCTCCATCTCAATTATATGAGAGAGTCTCAAATAAATGAATGTGAATGACATGTAATTAGATTTCATTTAAAATTTCAGGGTAGTGTTTGGATCTCCTTTAATGACTCTTTGACTGACATTTCTACATCTACATCTTCCTAAGTGCCAAAACACTTGACTATACAAAATCTGTACACCTTTCTTACTTACTTTCATCAAGCAGTCACCTCTATAATGTTGTATAAAGTCACCTCTGAAGTTAAGCATCTTTCTGAAAGTGGCTCATTTATAGCTCCAAACTAAAAATAAATTACATGTCTGACTGAACCACTGGTGGAATCTTGTCACCTGAATGCAAATGTCCAGCTGGCACTTGGCTGCAGCGACTCTTGTAAAATTGTCATGGGAATTTTTACGAACCTGTCATTTTTAGTCTTACCAGAGGCACTGAGATTTCCAAAGAGCACAGAACCCTATTGCAGCTTCCTGGAGGACTGACACAGTACAGACTCCATGAAGAAAGAGTCATAAAACCAAATCCTTAAAAAGCATGGAAAAAAATGCTGAATGGTCATGCTACTCGTGTTGTGAACTAACCGAAAATTTGAATGAAAAGGAGTTATAACTTACATAACTATACATTTATGTTCTTCCCACTTGGCTTTTGATTTTGGAACCTTCTAAAAATATCCTACCAATAACATAAATACAGTCCAAAGCTTATACATTGCAAATTTAGTTTTATGATGCTAAGCAGTAGATGACAGCTTCTGGCTTTCATTGAAGCTCATAGGAAATAGTTCCCTGAGGTCACAGAAGTTATTCAGGGAATTTTAGCCAGTTTCTTCAATGAAATATCCTTGCAGAAGTTGCAGAAAGTTACATCTTTTAAGGACAACAATGCTCAATTTTCATGTTAGCAGATATTTCTGATAGTGGAAGCATATTCCCAAGATACTTAATAAAGCTTCCCATTTTGCTTCACCCGTTCTATTGCACTAAAAACTGATCTTGATCAGCTCTTTGCCTTGTTCTTTCCCTTTACTCTAGTTTTCCCATGGAGATTTAATTTTATTTGAGGTAATTAAAATGAAAACAGAACTGAATCGTCATTCTGAAATAGGACCATGGTTTATCAATGTTTTCAACTGGAGCTTCCTCAGTTTGTGGCAAACAGTGGTGCTGGCAAACAACGTTGTGCTTGCATACATGCTGTCTTTAGAGAAACTTTTGGTAGATAAGACATATTCCTTGGATGTGTTTCTCTTCAGAAATGATGGTACATGAAGAAATCTATTACTTGGGTTATGTGGTGAGTCATATTGATGACTCCATTTAAGCCAAATTACCTCATAGACTTTATAACAAATTCCATTTGAAATGCCATTTAAAAAATTATTTCTCATTGAGCCATCTTTATGTTACCACTTGCACAAAAGCTCGATTCAAAACACTGTAAAACAGTACACTGTATTCATTTAATCAACAGCAACTATGCTGCATGAAAAATGGATGTTTTTTTCCTTTAGAGTATCTAGAATCATGCCAAACCTCTCCAGTTCTGACTGACTTTGTTTCCAAGCTAATTTAAAATGGAATAGAAATACAATATTTTGATTTGCAATTGTTATTATTAACTACTTATCATTAAAAGGTACATGTATAGGATTTTAGGGCATATTAAATACTTTTTACATTGCATGCTTTTCACATTTTTAATTTCATTTGATCTTGTTTAGCTTTTTATCTACACTGGAATTGCTGTGCTTTTTCAATCACAATAGGTACTCTGTTTTATTGCGTAGCTTTATTTTCTCTGATCTTGATGAACAGTGTGAAGTGCTTACAGTTTTCATTCTGTTTTGTGGTTTGTTGGGTTATTTTTTGTTTAGCTGGGTTTTTAACTGCTGTGTGTTTCTTCCTTAGTTGCTTTGATTCACTCAGACAACAACTGCTTTGGAGGCATCACAACTCATATTATTGATGGACTGCTTATTGTAATTAAAATTAATCTGCAGTTCTTAATACAGTAACTTATATCTCAACTAGAAATACTGGGAAGGTATAATTTAGTTCCCAAAATGAGTAAGAACTTTGTGGTCTTTCATTTCCATAGTTAGAAGAATAGTGGAAAAAAAAGAAACTCTATTTTCAGCATTATAATCCAAAGTTACTAGAATTTATAACTTAGTCAGGGTACATTTCAAAGAAGAAAAAAAAAAAAACAACAAAAAAACAAAACAGAGTGAAAAAAATGGTTGTGCAAAGATTTGCTCTGCTCCAGTGAAAGGAATCCTTGAATGCAGTGGTTGTATTCCAGACACATGCATGAACCATCATGCATATGTTACCTCAATCCTAGATTTTATGAGGTTATGAAAAATAGATATTTATTCCTCCAAAATAATGAATTCTTCTCTTAGAATTAGTTTACTTTTGCTCTCATGAGACCCCACCTGGAGCACTCTGGCCAGCTCTGGGGCTCCCAATATAAGAAGGACACAGACTGGTTGAAATGAGTCCAGAGGGCCATATGAAGACATGCTGAGAGAGTTGGGGTNATGCTGAGAGAGTTGGGGTCGTTCATCCGGGAGAAGAGAAGGCTCCAGCGAGACTGTGAGGAGGGACTCTTTATCAGGGACTGTAGTGATAGGATGAGGGGTAATAGTTTTAAACTGAAATGGGGTAGATTAAATGTAATGAAGAAATTCTTAACTGTGCAGGTGGTGAGGCACTGGAATGGGTTGCCCAGAGAGGTTGTGGATGTCCCCTCCTTGGAAGTGTTCAAGGCCAGGTAGGATGGGGCTTTGAGCAACCTCATCTAGTGGAAGGTGTCCCTGAACATGTCAGAGGAGATGGAACTAGATTATCTTTAAAGTCCCTTCCAACCAAAACCATTCTATCAAAATCGCCACAAGTATACTAAGTACAGTGTGCACACATCTCATAATACTTATTTTAAACATGCTGTTGATAATTTAACTGGGGTCCTGTACCAGTTAGTTTATAAAAAAAAAAAAAAAGAAATTATTTTATGAACATCATACTCTTCTCTCACCTCTTTTCCAAAATACAGATTCCTCATCTGCTTAGTTTATACCTATGTGAAAATATAACTCTCATCACATTTACTGCTCTTTGATGTACTTTTCTCTAGTAGTCATGTATGTCTCTTGATACTGGGAACCAGAACTGCTCACACTGTTTGAAGTAGATGTTTAAATACTTTGAGGTTTTGGGCTGTAGCCCATAAACACTTATTGTGTATAAAAGCAACGGAGTCACAGTTCAGTGATTTGCAGCACTTGAAATATATTAAGAGTTTGAAGACAAAGAGGATACCATTGAAACTAAGAATTATCAGTCTTTGTAGTGATAAATTCTATATTTAATCAGTACTTTTATATGAATTAAGTCTAGCATATTGACTTGCATGTTTCAAGTTAAGTCCAAAATAAGTGCTTTGCTGGACTCAGTCCCAGAAACCTGCCTCTTGCAAGAGTCTACAGAGGTTCATCAGCAAAAGTTCACTGCTAGTACAGAAGCTGCCTATTTCTGCTTAATCTATCCCTGACCTAGAGCTTTCTGCTCTACCATTTAGAAACTTTACCAAAATATTCAGATATCATTGCCTTAAATGCACAGACACTGTTAAACCTTATTAGAAACCCTAACTAGTTATATCTGACACTTTACTTTTGTTCTTTCAAGTTACAAACCATTATTTTCCTTTGTCATCCATTTAGTACTTTAAATACATATTTTAAAGTTTTTATCTTTTAGTTTAATATTTAGCATTTAAAAATATTTTCCTTCCTACACACAGCCACACACACACACACACACACTTGCATTTACTCATAATCTTGCCTTCTGCACTGTGTGTAGTATCCTCTTCCCTGTCATTGTCTCTTGGGGAACAGTACATTTTTTAAATATCTGAAACAAAGATTTGTTCAAACTAATCTTCAGAGCTACAAATCATGCAAAGAAGTCCATTGTTCTTATAGGTTTTATGGCTCACCTGCATGATAAAGTATAGAGTGTTTCTTCCCACAGGTCTAACTGATACACATTAGGAGAAAACAAGGGTAACTTAAAGATATTTTTTCTTGTTACTGCCAATACCTTTGAAACTACAGAAGGAATAATGCACCTGGCCAATCTAAAGAATAATAAAGTTTGCTTTTTCAGTGAGATATAGTGAAGTACCAAATCAACTTTTTAGGGTTAGAAGCCTCTTGAGCTTTCTTTTTTTTTAATCAGACTATTGATTTTCTCCCAACATTCATTGTCTAAAACTTGATCATTGCCACTTTTTACCTTCATTGAATAGGATGCACTGTGGCCTGAATAAAATATCTTTATGTTCACAGAACTCTAGTTGAAAATAAAAACCTGCCGATACTGTCAGTGAAAAATCGCTCCTGAAAAAACGGGGATGTTGCAAAATACAGTGGCCTGTCTTCTAGTTTACCACTGCATCTTGTAAATGCATTCATTAGGATGTTCAGTCACTTTGTGACTAGTATGCAAATGTTAAAAGACATATGTGTTGAGGCTCAAACTAGTTGTGCTGAACAGAATTATTATTGGATGCTATGTAAAAGTTCTTCTGCATGTTGTGTTTTGCCTCTGGGAGTAGAAAAATTATGAAAAGTAATCAGTAGCAAGAAAGATTTCTCTCCTCTGCAGAACAATGAGACCTAATTCAGGGACATCATACAAAATATTTTGAAACACTATTACAAAATATTTTGAAACACTATAACAGGATTCAGTGGCAAATTCAATGTTTTTTGAAATGAAAATATATTGACCAACACCTGTCTCTCTGTAATCAGTTCCTCCAAAGTTTGGCACAGCTTCCTGTTTTGGCTTTTCTGGTTCACAATATTTTTTTGATCTCCTGATATTCACCTGAAGCATCTTGTTTATTATCTTAATAACAAAATTACTTCTTTTATAAACTATGAGAATAAAGAAGGCAACACTTCAGAATTGTTTTAAGCTCAGTAATGTACAGCTGGTTTTAATTTATTTGTTTTTTTATGAGTGTCATTCAGTTCCAAAAAACTACAAGAAGAACTTCTTTTAGCCTTTCTTTAAGATCAAAAGATGCACCTCAAAATAGTTAAAATCAATTTTGACTTAATGAAAGAATGGAAGAAAAATACCCCTTCACAAGAAAGTCTCAAGATCTGCAATGATTCTAGAAAGTCCTAATCCTCCTTTCTATACACCATGTCTTTTCTACTAATTTTATTATCTTTCTTCATTTGCTTTACTTGGTGAAAGCAATGCTATATTTAGAAGCACAGGATAGCACTAGGGAAAAGAAAGGGACCTATTTGGCCCTGTGGAAGTCCAACACCAGCAAATAATTTTCACTTGAAAAAATATGAATCTCTTCAGGGGGGAAAAAAAAAAAAAAGACAAGAAGCCCGAGGCAAACACAAGGAACTATTTTTGGAAATTTTTCTAGTATGTATGCAATCAGAGGGAATTCTAAGTTTCAGTGGAAACATACTTTCTATCTGCTGCTGTAGTTAGGGTTAGACTAGTAAAATTACTTTATCTGAAAGCAAAAAGTATTAATTAAGCAATTAAATTAGAGGACTGGACATTTTCTGGGGATTAATAAGTGGCTGGCTGAGCCAATAACCAACAAAGCAGCAAAAAGCAAACTCATACAGTCATCAATCCTCAATAAATTTCTTACACTAATTTTATTGTGTTGTTATAATCTGAAGANTCCCTCCTTCCCTCCTTCCCTGCTGCTGTACAGATTAATGGAAAAGTCACTTATATTATCCTGGAACATCTTAGTCACTATATAGCACGAAACAGTATAGCTCTAGAAAGAAAATTAGTTGAATAGATACCATGAGATAATTTGGATTATCCTAATAATCTGACATGTTAGAACCACTGTAACCATAAAGCCTATATGGAAAAAAAAAAAAAAAAA
>VWZY01001295.1:109190-167410 GCA_013399075.1 Chloroceryle aenea | reverse complement strand
TCCTTCCCTCCTTCCCTCCTTCCCTCCTTCCCTCCTTCCCTCCTTCCCTGCTGCTGTACAGATTAATGGAAAAGTCACTTATATTATCCTGGAACATCTTAGTCACTATATAGCACGAAACAGTATAGCTCTAGAAAGAAAATTAGTTGAATAGATACCATGAGATAATTTGGATTATCCTAATAATCTGACATGTTAGAACCACTGTAACCATAAAGCCTATATGGAAAAAAAAAAAAAAAAACAACCAAAAAACCAACCCACCAACCTTTGATAAAGGAAAAAATATATTTGCAGTTCTTTTAGTATATCAGTTGGTCACCTCTATTA
Source organism: Chloroceryle aenea (assembly GCA_013399075.1). NCBI lineage: Eukaryota > Metazoa > Chordata > Aves > Coraciiformes > Cerylidae > Chloroceryle > Chloroceryle aenea. The sequence goes on along the minus strand of VWZY01001295.1, from coordinate 167,080 downwards.
TGAAGCAATGGAGAATCAGTACATGGTAATGAGTTTCCTAGAAGACAGAAAGTGCCAATTTACACAAGGAAAAGAGGGAGATGAAAGGGAGGTGTAGTCTATTGAAAAAAAATTCACATGCATTAAAACAAAGAATACAGAGGGACTGTCAGCCTCCACTGATCAGCTTAGACAGATAGAAATTAATTATATTTTGTTTAAGAAGCTGCCTCTGCAGCCTTGGTCAATTTTAAAAAGCACATTAGAAGATTTTTCAAACTGGCTTTCCAATTATCTTGGATGGCAGGCAAAGTGCTTTGAAACAGATTTTGTTTTAAATTGGTAAATGCAACCAATTCTGACTGACAGTATTTTCAAAATTCATAACATGGTGTTATTGGTCAATGTAATTCCAAGGGGTACACCAAAAGAAGCTTTCTTTTCTTTCAAACATCAGGAAGACAGAGATACCAGAGAAAAACCACAAAATGTTATTATTTAAGGCAGAGTGAATGAAGAATTAGAAAAGAGGAAAGGGCTTGCCCAAGAGGAAAACAACTTTGCTTGCAAAATTAAGTATGAACCATTCTAAGCAGCAATATAGTGTGCCTGGAAAATATACCACTTTTGACATTAGAAAATGGACTGTCCTGAGGTTTTTTTATTGGATTGTATGGTACTGAGGAAGGTGTGAATCATCTGTCAGAATTGCTAGGCAACAAACTCCTGCCTTTGGGATGACTGTGCAGGGAATGATAGCGTAATGCTTTCATGGTTTTCTCATTGGTTGACTGGGTTGTCTTTTTTTAGCTGATAGGAAAGCCATATAGGTGACCTTCTATAATGAAACAAAATATTTCTGCTTCAGCCACTTTACAATGATCTTTGAATTTAATTCACAGTAGGTTTATATTTTCTAATAAAGCTCCATGTTTTATAAAGTTTATCAGAGTAACAACACTGATTCCTTGAAATTCGTGGCATTCCCTTAGAGGGGTGTCAATAGAAAAACTCAACAAAATCCAAGGAATCATGAAGAGGAAGTTCATCAACAAAGTTTTAAGAGATCTTAAAAGTTACAAAAGAACAGATAGAAGCCTATTTTTTACATGACAGCTTTGAATATATATATTTGTATTAAATACATATGTTGTGATTTGTTGGTAAGTTGCGTTGCTATCACTGACACATCTTCCTGAGCAAAAGGGGCAACAGTATTTTGTAGGTGGAAGCTATCTATCTTATTTATATCACTTTAGATGCATATTCTGCAATCTCCAGTTATGCTGCAACTTCTTCCACTGTAGTGGAAAATAAGCTGTTTGCAGAAAAAAAATATTTGCTAAGGGTCAGGGTATAGAACTAAAATGTTCAAGGCTGGTGTCATTGCCAATATGACTTCTCCACTGCTTTATTAGGCAAAAGGAAGCACCTCTCCAGCTGACATTTATCGACACAAATTTTTCTTCACTGTTCACAAGTATGCAGTTACTAAATAATTGAAGACAAAAGCACATTAAAAAAAAAAAAAAGAAAAAGAAACTGAGGAAGTAACTGCTTCAGAACTGACCTTTGCTCTTCCTAAATGTTACATTTTGGTGATCCTTTGATAAATGAGATCAACAGCACCTTGAAAGAATTCTCATTCTTCCATTCCCTGAAGAAATACCACCTCCCAGATTCTATTCTTCTTCTTAATTGGCTTGTAAAGAAAATAACTTCTCTGCTGATACTGCTAGCTTTCTTTTAATCTTCCATACACTGATAAATAATCTCTATTAATTCAAGGAGGCATTACTGCAGGGAAAAAATAGCAATGTCTCTGTAACCACAAGTACTCAGAAATCACGAGTAAATTTCCAACCTTTTAAGAATCACAAAATTTTATAAAAGCAGGTAATGAAATTAGGGAAATCTGTGCTATGTATATATGCTTTAAAAATTCTCAGAAGACTGATTTTGGGTAACATACACAACATTTAGTCAAAATATATTTGTCCATTACCCCTTGGATATCTACTCCACTAACTCTTTTGTATTCTCTAATGCAAACAATATAACTTTTGCTTACTTCTCTCTTGTGGATATGCCTACATCCAGCAGTTCCTCGTAGTTTTCTCTCACACATGCTTTCACTTGTGCCTTTTCTTTTGTGTTTTGTTTGCCCTTGCCATCAGCTTCCTATACCTGTCATACATCGCACTTTCTGACTTTATCCTTATATTGCCTTTCACACTGTAAATTTAATTAGAATAGTCCCAAATCCCCTCAGCTTTTTTTCTTCTGGGTATTGCTCCCCTACGCATTTCTCAGTGCCTTTCATTCTTCCACTTTTCTTCTCCTCATACTTTATTCCTCAATTCAAAGTCATGTTTGACCATAATGGCTGATCATTACCCAACTTCTGATGGAAATATTTAATAGGAAACCCATAGCTCCTATCTCCCAAGCTATGAGAAAATAAGTCATTAATACAATATTGTTGTCAATATTAAATTGGAAAGAAATTAATGAGCATTCTGGGGGCAAATTCATAACAGAATCTAATGTTTACACCAATCACTTCATGTGTGATTCTCATGAAGAGGGAAGTAGGAAAGTTCCCTTATTTCATTTATTGAAATAATAAAATTTTAATAAATATTGTCACTGAAATTGAATGTGAAACGTGGCACAGGAAATCTAGATTTCAGTCTTGACTCAGTCTTGTCTAAGAGAATATATAGATTCTTCTACCATGAGATGAAACAAGCCTCTTCATTTGTTGATTTTGTAATCAAGCAAAAATTGAAAAAGGTTAGAGTTGCTCAGCCTCCATTTTTCTACAGTACTTCGAGAGTTAACACAAAAATAACAAGTCCTGTCTTCTCTGAAACAACAGGTAGCAAATATTTTAGTTGGAGGTTTCAACTTTCACAAAGGGAATATGATGAGTGTTTAGAAAACTAGATGCAATTTGTAATGTACACATCATGAACACACCAAATCAGCAGGTGCCACCGCATATACTGAGGAAAAACCCCCAAGACTTATTAACAGATGGGCAGTTCATACTTATATACAATTTCTTTTGAATCTGGCAAAGAAAATTTTAAAAATGTGCCACAGTGAATGAAACTGTAATAAATATTGACTTTTGTATAACCTAGCTGCAATTTTTCTAAATAAAAACAAAAAGTACATAGTTACAGAATTTTGCCTTACAAAAATACTTCTGTAAATGAAGTTGAATATTGTTAAAAGTAATACACAATACTAAGTCCAGAACTCAGTAAATAAGGCACTTTGTGACAAGAAAACAAGGTTTAGATTTTTGTCTTTCCAGATTTAGACATAGTCAATTTACACAGCCAATTAAGGGGAACTTTTGGATCAGCGATCAGGTTCCAATTCTCATGACTACCCAAAGAACATCAGCACATTCCTCTAAACTTGCCTGTTTCATTATGCTTTGCAAGCAGAGGATGTGTCATTATTCTGATAAAAACTGAAATTACCATTTGCTTTTGTCCCGTTCTCATTTCAGCTAGTAATACTTGCTCTTAGTGAAAGGCAGCATAGCCTAATTAGTGAAGCACTGCAGAAAGAGAGAGGAGACATGTTTCTCACTCCAGACCAATCACTTACCAGAATTTTGCTCGGTTCTTTCATTTGTCTTATCATCTTCAACTGTGCAAGATGATGAAGTGCATATTTGTACTCCATTACAGCACAAGCCTCAGAGTCATTAGAAATGCTGTCTACCATATTAGAAACAGTCATGTTGTCCAGTAGCTTATGTAATTGTCTAACACAACTTTCAAAATTAGAAAGAAAAAGTCATCTGAGTCATGTATCTCTCTATTCTTTACAGTCCTTTCATATACAGAAATATCTGCAAAGATTCTCTGAACAATGTAAGCAGCAGCAATAACTTATTTCTTATAGTTTCTAAGAGACCAAATAGTTAATTTATGTTCTGTCATACCTAACTCTTGGGCTTTCTAGGTCTTTTTCATTTCTTTCTCAGGTAGGCAAAAATTGCTAATAATCCTTCCCTAATTGCTGCACCTACAGTTGTTCCAGAGTGAAACCTCCCAGGTAGTACAGCCTAGCTCCTGATTCCTTAGACATTTATAGAGAGGCTTCTGTTGCCTCCCTACACTACATCATAAAGTTGTAGTTTGGTTGTAGGTGAAGAAATTCAAGGTCAGGTTGGGTGGGGCTCTGAGATGTCCCTGCTCACTGCATAGGGGTTGGACTAGAGGACCTTTAAAGGTCCTTTCCAACCCCAACCATTCTATGATTTTATGATAAACAAACTAGTTGCGGTTTTGGTTTGTTTTTTTTTACATGGTTGGCAGTCAGCTAACACTATTTTCGGCTTTAGTGAGGTCTGTCAATGCCTTTAAATCAAAGACATGTTTCATGACCACTATGAAAGCCATGTCCCACTACTATAACCACCTTCTCAATATTGTGAAAATACACAAAACATTTTACTAAGGTATGAACTTCCAACATATTTTTATAGTCAGTAGGCTAATGTAGCATTTTGTTGTGTACACAATGAAATGATGAAAAAAAGTAACAGTGCACTTTCCTGCATTTGGACACTGAAAATTGGAGCTACTTCTGAAGCTAGAATCTAATCTGGGGAAAAATGTTTAAATGATTTTTGAAAGTGCCTTACAAATGAAGATTCAGTGAGCTCAATCTAATACTTATCAAAGGAAATGTTTAAAGTGTGACTTGATGATCATTCTTTATCTCTAAAAAAATCTGCATGGGAAGTAGAAGTTTAACATGGGCTCATATGTTAGTGGTAAACAAGTATAAAAACAGTGAACATGACAAATTTCAACCTAAATTCTAGCATATAATAAACCAAGTCTAACCAGAGTAGTTACCCATGGGAATTGTTTGTCAAGTTCCTAAGTGGAGTGCTCGTCAAAGCAAATATTTTAGCCATGGTAGGGTGTTTTTCTCTATATTTAATCATAATTTATGCAGTAATTAATTCAGGAAGGTCTTAAATCCCATATTATGCAGGAGGAAGAATCATATGATCTTAATATCTCTCTCTGGCTTTCAAAATACATTATCTAATTAACAGTTATTCTGAAGCTGCGAAGAGTCTAAACACTTGTTTCCCATAACAGTAGTTACACTAATTTCTCTTTTGAGTGCACATTTGGTTTTTCAAGTAGTTTTCATTACAAGTGTAGATATCTAAAATGCACACTAGGGTTATGATGTCCTTATGTTAACAAAGTATTAGATTGAGATTGTGCAAGCTTAAGTGAAACAATTATTTGATTCTTTTACAACACACACAAAGACAACAGCAATTAGAGTGAGTAGCTGCTGGGTGCATTTCAGAAAAAGGCAAAGTTAGGTGCATGAAACAATAAAAAACTTTCTCTGATTTTAACATTTTTTCCTTTAAAACTGACACTATTTCAAGACATATTTCAACTTTCCTAGTTATTAATCCTATATAAATAATCTGCTTTGTTGTGACAGAAATAATTCTTGTCATAAGTCATAAGACAGGTTTTGTTCCCCTTCTTATTTATACTCTGTTCATTTGATCATTTTAATGAACTATTTTTTCTGATTCTTGGGCAGCCTCCTGCATGTGACTTCCTTCCTATCCCCTTTCATTATTTATTTGATACATATATCTTTTGCTTTCACTCCCTTTCTCTGTGTCCCAGCACAGGACAGCCCCTGACCTCCCACAGAAGACACCCCAGCAGCACGCCCCCTTCTCCCCCTGCATCAGAACTTTACCATATTTTAAGTAAAAGAATGGAATAAAAAGAAAATGGATAAAAACAGATCCAGAATTCATAGGTTGCACAGGCAAAAGGACTGTAAGTATCAGGGGAAGAAACAAGCATAAGAATACATTGTAACAGAGACAGAAAAAGAGCAAACCCTGTGAAGTTCCATTCAAAATTTGAATAGAAAATATTATTTTTGTTCAGAGGCAGTTGCACTTTGCAAGGTTCAGCAGTCTTACATGCAGTCAATTTACTTGCTAAAGTTGGTATATTACTGAGTCTTGAAACGTAATTGATGCTCTGATAATGAAATTCTACTCCAAATGTCCAGAAATGTGGAAACACCAAAGAAGAACACTTTTCAGGGAAGGCTCAAAGTTTATGTTTTTGCTTGATTTGAATAAGATCTAAAAAATTAGTGCATTCGTGTCTGTGTAGTGAGTGCTCAAAGAGAATTAGTCAAACTCAATAAAACTTTCTATCCCAACATTATGTTGGATATCTCTTTCTAGGAAAACACTAAAAAACATAAAGTAACTTATATTCTTTTTAGCATTTTTTTATTTATCCAGAGTACACTTAAAACAGCAAAAACTGCTGTAATATCAATAAATAAAGGACAATTCTAAGTATGTAAAGACATCTATACAATTGAAAAACAATTTTCACAATAGCCTTGAGAAGATATTTGAGATACAAATTTGCTCTAGTCAAACTTGTGTGTAATAATAAACTTGCATAAAATCTTTTATCTGAAATGATGGTAGAGAAACAAGATGGTTTTGATTTACAAGATATATATGGTTTAAAACCTGTATTAATTCTTTATGATGTACAAGGAGAGGTCACAAGTATTTATTTCCTCTACAAAGTGTTTCCTGTTTTTACCTTCAGGACTGAAGGAATGCTGTCTAGTCTTTCCCATTTCACAGAGTTCAAAGAAAGAAGTGGAGGTTCTTTTAGAAATAATGACAAAACCTCCGCTGAATTCCATGGGACTAGCCTTTTCCCAGCTGTCTGCATGCAAATTGTTTATGGTCCCAATTTTATGGGTGAAAAATACCAATAGTGGAAAGAAGTAGGATGGAAAAAACAGTAATTTTCTTACTTTGCCTGTGTATAAGTAATGAAAAATACATTTTTGTAGAGATATAAAAAACAAGATAAAAGTTATTACTTAAAAGTCCAATAGAATGTGTTCTTTCTGCATGCAATGGCTTGTCCTTTTGCTAGCCTAGCTTGCTTGTCTGTTCTTTTGCCTTTCTGATCTAAAGTACTTAGTAGTTAGCAGCTAGTGAGGTATTTTTCCACAAGGTTCAAAACACATTCCAGAAGACAACTTCTAGAAAATTACTATATACAGAAAAACAGTGAAAATGTGGGGGGTTTATCTGTAGTTATGAAATATATATATGCAGAGAGAGACATTTTACCAACAGCCCTACACAGCTGTTAATGTAGAAGATTGATTTTAAAGAAGCAATAAATTAACTCAGCCCTCCTGAGTGCTCAGTATTTTATCCCTGATAAAATTTTTCTGAGATAAAAATCAGAGGCCATACAGAGCTGAGAACATTTTTGAACATTATTGTCAATGGAAGCAACATCTTGATCATCAGAATGCAGCAACTATTTGCTGTGATTTTTCTTTTTGGAAGCTTACTTTTATGAAGGCTAGGTCTGGCTAGATAATCCTTGAGTGTGATAACAGGGTTTTGTTGCTAAAGGACAAGGAGCAAGAAAAGGTTGCAGTGCACAAGTAAAGTCTGCATGTTATGATTTTTCTAAATAGATATAAATCATACACTGAAGTGTCACTGAATGAGTAACACACATGCTTTTCATATCCAGTCAAACTTTAAGAGAATGAAATATGTTTGCTAGTATCAACTCGCCCCAGTAGACAGTAATCCACATCACAAGAAACACTTAATTGAGTCCATTTGGCAGTTGCTGCTCAGCAGGGGCCTTGTAATGAAATAACATGTAATAACATACCTCTCATCCCTAGAGAGAGTGTCCCTGCAGGTCAAGGTTGGGGTCATTTCAAGGGCAAGGTCAGGTAGCTTGTGTTGTAGATGCTATTGCCACATCAAATTGCACCTTTTTTATTTTTTTTTTTAATGGAGAAAAGTAATTTTATAGACCATTTTCCAGATTTTAATTCTCTGGAACATTTGTTTCTCCCATCTCCCTGCAAAATCCCTGTAATATTAGAGCAGAACATTATCACTGGTAAGTAAATATCCTATGGAAATGGATTACCATTTCATATTTGTTACTTACTAAACTGATCCTAATGGATGAGTCTATGATTTTTTGTAAATCACTAAACAAACACTTCTGACAGCAAAGAGAATTGTATAAACTAAGCCATCCACATCCATAAAAGGTGCTAAGTACCTCACAAGAAAAAATGAGCACCTTGCGGAGTTAGACATTGTTTTTCATCAGATACAAAGAAAAGCTAATGAAAGCAAATGAATTTTATATTTCCACTTTATGATACAATTGTATACTAATTATTGGAAAAACAGAAAATTAGTAAGAAAAAAAATGGTTTTATTATTTGCCTTAATGAAACAAGACATGAAATATTTCAGGAAAATAGGGTGGGGATCGGTAAATTAAAATTATAAATAGGGAACCTCTCCCTTCAGAAATTTTATGCTCAAGTATCATCTCACATGCTGGCCCAGATGACAATTTATCTTTGGGATTTTTTGTTAGCATGAGTATTCAGAATTTCAGTTAACGTAAGGGATCAGGAATATGCAAACAGGAGGCATAAATGAGGGGGGTTACTCTGAATTTCTTCATAAATGGTTCTTCATAAAATTTCTTCATAAAGGTTGGATCAGATTAATTTTTGAGGTCCTTTCCAACCTAGGCTGTTCTATGATTCTATGGTAAAAAATCAGAAGACATCTTTCTCATTTGTAGTATCATAAGACAAAGAGTTATAATCTGATTCCTTTTGATGACAGATCTCAGATTTAAAAAGTGACAATGTCATAACAAAAAAAAAAAAAAAAGAAAAAAAGAGTATCAAGGAAGCATTTAGCCTTATATATACTATATAACTTTCCCATGCAGAATATGACTAAACAAATAGTTTGAGATCCACAAGTGTGAATAACATTGAGCACAAAACAAATGTAGATGTGTTTAATATTTAATATTTAATATTTCGAATGTAGTGGGGTTTTGTTTGTTTCCAAATTCCTTTGTCAGAAAAACTTCCAATACTGATTATTATTTCTATCGGACATCAGGTCCAGTTTCATCAAAGCTACCAAAATCCTGAAGAGTTTTTCTTTCAGGTTCTGAAGTTTCCTAAAGTTTCTGAGTCACATTGAGTACTCCTTATTGAAAGAAATCAACAACTGATCAACAACCAACAAATTAAAAAATGAGTATATCATTATCTCTCATCAGTAAAGCCGATTTTTTATAAATGGGAGTTTATTGTAAAGAACTCAATTCATGATTTCTTACTGAGCTACTTGGATTATGCCTTGATCTGCTTGACTTGTAGGCTAGGGAAGAGAGACTGCTGCTTTAGTAGTTTTGGCAATAGGTAGGAAAAGAATTAAAGTTCTGATCTCCACTTCTGATTTTTTTGTGTGTTTGTTTTCTTGTGTTATCCAATAGTGTTATAGTACAGAGCCTGTACACATTTCTGGAGACCTTCACCTAGAAGTCCAGTTCTGCCTTTTCCCAGCTTACTCTTAGACACAAGCCTAGAGTCAGTCTACCTTCTGGACCTGGTGTCATGGATGACTTACTGGCATCAAAAGAGTAGAAAATATATTATTTTAACAGTAGTAGAGAAGGCAGTCACTCAAGGGAGTTCACAGTTTGGGGGCTGGGGCTCTGCCTTCAGCAGTAGGTCACAGGGTTACTATTTAACCTGGACATGCATTCAGAAAAAGAATAATGCAGATGGCATCATAGAAATATGGAAATACCTAAAATTTCCTACTCATCATTTTGAAATGATGTAATAGAGAAGTGAACGTTTATGTGGATTAGATTTTTCTATGATGATCCCTTACTTTGCCCATGCAATGAAGACAGGAAAGTAACTAATTTAAGTCAGCCTTCAACTTTTCAAAAATGTCTTTCTTTTTCTCTTCTTTGGCTTTGTAGAGAGCTCTCACAGATACATTAGGTGGTCTGGAGTGCCTACCTCTCTGAAAATGGATATCTAAATTATCAGTGAGGATATGCCTCAAGAAGGCATTTCCAGTCAGCAGACTGGCTTCTATCCTTACTTTCTAGGCATAATATTATAGTTATAACAGATTTCCCAGAATTAATTACTTGCTTTTAACACACAACAGGGAACTGATTTTTTTAACCTTTAAACCAACTCAGACAGTACAGCCAGAAGCCTTGAATACTTTGTCAGATTGTCTTGTTTGTTTGCAAAGCATGATATGCAAGCATCTGCGCTCTGCTTTTCTGTCAGCAAAGATTTCAGAAAGACATTATTTTATAGTATATACAAAGAACAGTATATGTGTATACTGGCTGACTGGACGTGACAAGATTTTGGTAAGCAACAGTGATAGTTCACTCAAGGAGACCAGCAACAGCTTAAGGAAACTTGCCAAAGAAGGAGTGACAGGTATTTTTGGGAGATAACAAATGTTGCTAGCATGAACAAATAGATACAAACCTTGGTTTTGGAATGGCAAAATAAATTAACTTGGCAATGAGTTTTCTTTTTTTTTCCAGAATCTAATCACTTTGTAAATGGTTCACATCATATTGTGTATGATTTAGAAAAGCAGATCTTCTAAAAGATAAAAGCTAACTTGAGAAAAAATAATTCAAGTTATAATTTAGTATCATTATTAAAAAGAAATTAAAAAGAGCCCAAATATATACTGAACTGTCAATAAGACACACAGACTATATCAAATGTTTGTCCTGTTCTATAATGAATCATGATAGATTCATTATTCTTTAAAGGCCTATTGGAAAATCAGTCTCCCTCCTAAAAAAAAGGGTAAAAATACCCACCCTGCCTGACATCTTGAAAATAAAGTTTTATGTTCACCATTTCATTTGCAGAACCATGCTGATTCAAGTGGCCAGCAAGTTTAGAGTTAATAGGAGAGAATGACACAGTTCTTGTAAATTCTCTCCATCTAAGTAAGTGTGTAACCGTAGCCCAATTCTACCTTAGGATATAACTCTGGTTACATCTCAATTCATAGAAATAATTAGATCAAATTAGATCATGGAAAGTTTAATTAACCAGATATAGTTTTGAATTAAAGTCCATTTTCTGTGGAAATTGGAAAAGGCCTAAGTAATTTAGTACTCATTATATAATGATTTAGCATCAAGCATTGTGGGGGCTGTAAGTCAGAATATATTGAAAAAGAAGGAAAGAGAATGTCCATTCTCCAATATTTTAGGCTGGTTTTGGACATTCTGTGGCTCTTCTAGAAAAAAAAAAATAAAAAAGCAAACAGGTTTTGAATACTCAGGAGAGTATAACAGGCAAACTTTCAATAGGACAAAAATTAATTTTTTCCATTAACTAGGTTCCAATTTTCATGACATGTTTCTTTAATATACCTCTACTATAAAACACATTTTTCATAATTCTTACTTTTTTATATTTTTGAAATATGCACATAATCTACTACTAGTATGAAAGGGATCATTCTGAAATAGATCACCCAGTGCAACAGTGTCTAATTATAATTAATTCTATTAGCATTCATTATGATAAATTAATTTCTATTAATGTGGATGTAATATCATAATTTGAAACTAATTAATTTCTACCTAATATAAAGAGTTACTCACTAGACAAAGATCTTCCTTTGCTTCTGAAGTTGCTCTTCAACATAAATAACCACACAGTGTATCATACAATCTGTAAACTATCACAAGAATTATCTGTAACACACTGTATAGTCCATCATGACTTTGTTTATGCAAATTCCAGTACTTGGACTTCCTTACCTCCTTACCCATCTTAGTAACCCTTTCAAAGGGAAATAATACAATATGAGCAAAAAAGGTAAAAGAAATTATTTGGTTTATGTAGTCCAAACACCTTTTTTGTCCAATCAGAAAATCTGAAGTTATTATACACATGATTAAAATCTCTAGCTATGGTGATTCCATCAAAGATTATTCATTCAGGCAAATGGGCCTAGCAGAACTGATTTTAATGGAAACATATATATTAAAGCTGTAAGGACCAGACTGTATAATGTGTTTATGAAAATGTGTTGAGATAGATATTGTGGGACAGACTTTGCCACTCTGACATTTGTTCAGCAGTGCTCTAGGAATCAAATAGTTTTACTGAAATCAGTAGGACCTCTTACAGATGAAAGCACAGCTCACCATGAGTAAGGTCTGGCTACTAGGAAAGTAATATTGAGATTGCTTTCATTTTAATGACTGGGAAACTTTAAAGTATCTATCCTTGCTTTTGGGTGAAGTGAGTAATGTCCACTAAAGATACAAGATTTATGAGGGATGTCCAAGTCAATTTCATTAAGAAAAGATTTTTTTTTAAAAAATGGTTCTCTTCCTTTCAAATGAAAACCATATGCAAGGAAAAGTGTTTTTCTCAACTGATGCAGCTACTGAGAAACTACATTTAAATAAAAATATTATTTATTATGTATCTTTCATATTTATAGAACTAATTTGTAGAATTTACCTTTGTGATAATTGCCATGGATTGTTGTAAGGGAGACCCAGACTGTATTTCAGAAATGAATCTCAGCTTTTTTGACCCTTCAGACACATAAGTGACCCTAGGTAATTATGCTAAAAATTCTCTATCACAAGTCCCCTGTTAGCCTTACTTCTTCTCCTTATCTAGAAAGAAAAGTCATCTCCTTTTCCTGGACAAATCTTAGTGTTCAGGTAATACCTCTGAGTTAACATGCTGAAAAGCTATATTGCATAATTGCTGGATTGACCATGATAAGACATCATTCTTATAGCTTCAGATATGTGAAGTGTGAAAAGTCCTTCCCAAATTTCTTGATTGTTTTAAGATGAATTTAAAGATGTATGGTTCCAACTGTACTGTAGATAGATTTTTCACTTGTGCATTCAGAATGTGGCTCTTTACTTTCTAGGGTGTTGAAGTTTGAGCATACATTTCAGGTTGCACATTCAAACAACTGAAAAATTTGTATTTAGCAGATGTTTAATGGATCATACATATGCTAGGTCTATATCACAAGTAATGGTTAAAAAAAAAAAGCTACTAAATTATTCAGTAAGACTAAAATTCATATTTTACTGCTTTAAAAAAAAGCAAAGCAAAAAAACAGGTGCAAGGATCTGCTTTGTGTTAAATGATGCTAGTTCCATAATAAAAGTTATGAACACTTTTTCTGGTCCCCAAAGCACACGGAAGAGTGGAGCCCTTTTCTAAAACACATAGATTTTTTTTTTAATACAGAAGATTGTATTTACATTGGCTTAATACTCTTTCCCCTGATGTCTGTGATAAATCTGACCTTAACCTGTAACACACCTAAAACACTGAACATATGTTAACATTCACCTTGACTAAGATGGGTTTTTAACGGCACTTAGCATACTCAACTTTCCTCTTCATTTTACAATAAATTGAATCTTAGAACTTTTAATTACAATGTTTGGTATTTCATAATTAAATACAGATTAACTTCTACTTTTTACTGTTCCAACATGTTATCCCTCCAACTGTCATATATAGATTATGATATACCCAAAAAAAGGTAGCAAATTATCTAAAAACTTTTAATTAATTACATTAAACACTTTTTTTATTTATATGAAGTAAGTGGCAGTAAACAAATTACAAAGGCTTAACTTGATGGAATTTAAATTCATAAATTGTAATGCACAGAAAGAAAAACATAACTCTTCCATCCTGGATTTGACTCTAAAAATTAAAGCGATAATTTCAGAAACACCTAAGGGAGTTCAGAAGATAATTCCCATTATATTTCAGTGGGATTTGTGTCCATAACCCCTTTAGCCTCATTTGAAAATTGCAGTCATAGATTAATCTTAGAATGAAATTTACCTTATGTGCAGCTCACCAATGCAAGGCCTCTGTTCAAATGTCATCTGATCTCCTTTATACATTAGGATTAGACTTATCTGTATGGAAGTAGTAAAAATATGAGCAAGATATTAAACTACAGCATATCATTTATCAGGAAAAAAAAAATACAACATTTGATTGACTGAAAAACAGAAGTAATTTAATTGCAAATGTTTGGGGACATTTTTTTTAGGCTGTGATCTACCTTTATAAGTAAAATTAACATGCTGGACAAACTCAGAGATATCTGAGATGAATTTTGACATTCATGAAACTACTTCACACACTGATTGTTCTACAATTTAATGTGGCAGTGCCATTGGGAGTGGATTAGATAGAGCTGCCAGCCTGAGCTGCTTTAAACAAATGGAAAATCATTAACAGTAGTCTTTTGGATCTTTGTGCACATGGCAGCTACTTCTGGAAGACCAGAAGAGGAATTGTAGAGGTCTGAGCAGGCAGATACTGTTAGATTAATGACTGGCATTGTCAGAACTGAGCTACAGGGATAGCTGCAGCAGCTTCATAGGCTCACCCCTACTAGTAGTGGGTGTTGCTATGGGTACCAGCTCAGAGGTGTCACTTTAAAAAAAAAAAAAGAAAAGAAAAAAAGGAGTGGAGACAGAGAGAAACTGATGAACAGCAAAATAAAAAGGATATATTTGCCATAACAATATGAAGAGACATTCTACATGCAGACTGAACCAATATTGTGCCACATTACTATGGGATACAAAAAGAAAGAATGAACAAATAGAGCTGCTGAATTATAAAAAAGCACTCTGAAGAAAATAGCATGACCTAATTTATATACATTTGATTTTAATTTATTATTTATTATTTAAAGTCCAGGCGATGATAGAAAAGACACTCATTAAACACAACATTATCTGACGAAATAAATGAGTTATTTGTAGCATGCAATCACTATTCATTGATTTGTTATTATTTGGGACCCCATGCAGGCTAGAAGAAACTAAATTTATTAAATATGGTTATGCAACAGCATAATTAGACCCCCAGTTTAGTAAGTGATGTCAACGTATCTAACTTCCCCCAGCATGAGCAGTGGTTCTTCAAATTAGGTGCGCTGCTTAAATCCTTGATAAATTGTCTTATCTGAAGTAGTCTTCAGATGTAACACAGGGGTATGTACCATTTTTAATAACCTAGCCAGGAGGTGAATACCAAGCATGACTCAGGGAACATCTCTGACTGGAAGGAATGGTCACAAGATATAAAATAAAATAAAACCATAAAAGCCATAAAAAAAATCCCACACAAACAAACAAATCCTCACTCTGGAGGAACTTTGTGCAAATGTTTTCCAAAGGGAAGAGAATATTTTTGTCACTTTCTTTTTTGGCTTGTTTGGTTCGTGTTTCATCCAGATCCTTCAGATTTGGTGAACCTTTGCATAAACTCCACGTTCAGTGAAACAGTTGCATTGTCTTGTGTATTAGAAAGCTTCTGTAAGTGACAAAAAATTTGGGGCTGTTGGGAAAAATTGGATGACAATGAGAAAGCTATGTGCACAGTATGTTATTGCCATGATAATTAAGTTGCACCTAACACTGTTTAGAAAGTTGTGCAAATTCTGTTTTCTACTTCACAGAAATAGATCATTACTGCAGCATTTAGTTTTTATTATAACCTGTAAAAATGTGAAGATCAGACCCAAAGTTAAAATATGACACGATGTGATATAATATAGTTTAATCCCAGTTTCTGATGACTTTGTATATGTCTTCGCATGCATTAAAAACTTTGGTAATGTTCAGCTGATAAAAGCAAACAGATTTTAAAATAATGCATGTATTATATATTTTATATATTATTTTTTGATATGTTTCTTAAATATGCTTAAATTTACACACTTTTTAAAAAGTAAACATCTTTCCATTATAGCTCTAATTAAAAAACTGCATTAGATGCTATTTGTTATGAATAAATTTTGATGACCTCTCATATTTAAAAATCCTGAGTAGATTATGTGCTATGTTGCATTTTACAGAAAATACAAACTTAAAGTTGTCTTTGAACTACCGACACTGTAAATAATTTCTTCAACCTTGTAAAAAGAGGTGAATGGAAGTTAAAAAAAAACCTGTTGGAAGTAAGAAAGGGTATAAGTGATACAGCTGTATATTACCATCTGCTTCTCTCTTCCTTTGGACCCAGTGAACGACTGATATTGAATTCAGATAATCAAATGTTTGCATTCAAAATTACACTATACTACGAAGTGCAAATACATTTTAGCCCAGTTTTGTAATTGTTTTGCTGGGAAGTTTCTCAGTTTGTTGGAGACATTGTATGTTGATGTATCATTTTCTCAGCTGGGAGTTCTCTTATATTCATATAAAAAGGTATAATCCAAAGAAGTAATAGCACTAAAAATGTGGGTCTGATATGATAAGCACTAACAAAATCAAAACAGACAGCTTCAAGTGAAATGGAATTTTAAACGGTTATTTGGCACCATGTGTGCCCCAAAGTCCATTTTCAGTATACTGGTTCAAGTTCTGTCCAGAATAACAGTGGTTAAAACTTACTATTATTTGAGTACTGTTTCAGATTTATTTTTCATGAAAATAAAATCCCATTCTCAGAAAAAAAAAAATAAATGCTGCACAGAAACAAATTATGGGAGGAATGATATGAACAAAGGAAAAAAGAGAAGATTTTATCATCAATAAAAGTCTTACTTATTTACAGAAGAAACTTGACTTTTTACTTGTCTCTTCCTTTTTCAAAAATATTAAATAGTATTTTGCTATATTGTAAATAACTAACAAAATAATGGTTCATAACTCAGTCTAATTTCAATTAGTTCACAAACTAATGTGTTATTTCTTATTTGCTATAGATTACACTAAACTATACTATATGCAAAAATGTGTAGACATCTAAGTTGATTACATGGCACATACAGCTGACAGCTTCCTGTGACAGAATATCTAACTGTACTAGTTGCAAGACTGAAGAAATTGTTTCAAAAAAGAATTTTTAAATATAGATTGTAAATCCTTGGATAGCATCTATTATTCACAGATGGGGTCATCCATATCCTAAATCTTTTATCAGACAATCAAAATGTTTTCATTGTTATCTTTTGTTAAAATAGTGACATTTGCCCATGCTTGAGTAAAATTGCTTTGATACATAGCCCAAATTAGTCCTTCCCTGAAAAACAATCTGCACCTTTAGGATCACATGGTATTTTCAACAATCACAGTAAAATGAAGGTGATAACAGAGAAATCCCTCCGGCTATTGCATCTTTTCCTTCTCCTTCTCCTCAACACAGAGACCATACGAGGAACACACAGAACCACAAATTACTGTAGTGCACGGTTGGTTCCTACTTAATAATGACATCCCATAAGTTAGCAAAATCTGCCAACATGTGCAAGCTTCTCTGCACTGCTGTGAGCCAAAGTTAAAAATCATGTGTGACAGTGCTGTGGAAAATACAATTGATTCCATTCTGATTGTGTCAGTTCCAAACACAGACAATATTGATGATGCTGTACAGTAATCTTATTGGGCTTGGACCCAACTGAACATTGGTCTTTGTCAACTCATTATTCCTCTATCAGAGGGATCTCACTAGATTGATCTTGCCAGAAGCTCTTGATGTGTCTCACAAATCACTGTTCTGCTGTTGGCAGGCAGATTCGAGTACTGCACCGTAATTGCTGAGTTTTTTTTCCTTTCCCCAGAAGGCAGTGACTACATATTGCAAGTCATTGTCATATGAGAGAATATAACTTTCCTAACAAGATAATGTAGTTAACTCTGCACTACCCAATCGTGCCAAAGGATGTGGTCATATTATGGATGTTACTAAAGGAGCAAAATTATTTCAAAAGGCAAACTCTTTCATTCCTTTCCACTCCTTAAATAAATAACCTAACTTTTTAGTTTATCAGTGTGAAAACATATTTGGATAATTTTTATTGTTTTAAGCTGCAATCCAAACATGGAAATATCTTGGTTGGCCTCTTGTACATACAGAAACAAACTACGTGTTTGTTTGTTTAGCATGACCAATACTAAACCACAAAACTCAGACACAGACATTTGAGTATCTGACAAGAAGTAATTACATCTTGGGATTTTCTTTTACATTTTCAGCCAAAAGAAACTTCTTGGTTCCTTAGCTCTTTGTGCATCCCTCCGATCCAGGCAGATTAAGTATAGTCTTTGGCCTGGGTAAATGCTTTCTTTAAGATATTATCAATGTATCCTCTGAGTAGTCTTAGAAGAACACAATGACAAAAACAAATTAAATCTCTTGATGGGCTGACTCAGATGATCTGGATAATAGCAAGAGTCTGTACTGGAGTTTCTCCAGGAAAGCTTAGACATACGCTGACTGAAAGAGCCACTGGCAGCCAGCTTCATTCCTGCAGTGCAAATAAGGAGAATAGCAATACTTGAACAGCAAAACTTAAGCAGCCAGCTCTGGCTTCTTGCTCTCCGTATACATGATAGCTTTTCTGGGCAGGTGCAGGGGCTGAGTAGTAGACATAAGAGAGCTGTGATTCCTAATCAGGGGGAATAGTACAGAACTGAATAAAGATGAACGGTGGGACTTGCAAATTACAATACATTACCTAGTACAAGGAAATGCAGAGATGTCATTGGAAATGAGTGTTAGTAAAACCCTTAAAAAAATCAGATAAAATTTTATCTTTAAATAATACAAGAAGATCTTATCCCCTGTTGAAATATGCAAATATTTACATGATCAATTCCAGTTATATAAAGGCCAAGACAGTAGAATAAATAATGCAGGTAATGGGAGTGCTTGAAGTTATGGGAATTGTAAAAGGATGCAAAGCCACGGTGAGTATTTTTACGTGACAGAGCCAAAGCTACTTGTGTGACAAGAAAATGTTTAAGACAAGAAAGTGTGATACAATTTCACCTACAGCAGGTAGCACACAGAGGCAGCATAACCTTTTTCTAAGTTACTTGAGACCAAAATACAATGTTCAAAGAATCAAAATTAATAGTGTAAATGCAGGGACTATGTTTTGCCCAGTCAGATTATGGCAAATTAATTGAACTGTTATTGGGAATTTATGCCATAAAGCTTCAGACCAGTAGGCCAGTTTACTTTAAAAAATTCTGTAAATGTTCAAAGAAACTGCCTATAAATTTAAAATTTTTATATTAATTTTCCTTGGAGGCTTAGTGATTTGACTTGGCAGAACATGATTTTTGATTTAAAGTGGGAGGAAAATGTCAAAGCACTTTTTAAAATAAAATTTGTACCAAACTAGAAGCTACAAAGTAAAATAAACCAAAATGTTTAAAATCAAATTCTTTGAATAAAAGTAGTGATCATCTAGTGACATTAAATGATTCCCCTGACCTGTGTTGTGGCTAACCTATTGATGCAAGTAATTCTAAATATAGCAGAGACAGAAAGAGGAAGATTCCAAACATAACCACAGAGTAAATGTCATTTTCATTTTAAAAGTAAGGAAAATAATACCACTCTCAACTTTAGATAAACATCACATCACAGAATAGGCTCTGTGTGGTGAGTTCTGTAACAGGCAAGAAAAGTTAAGAACATTAGAGTAGGACTGAACAGGTGTCATGTAAAGACTTCTGCAGGTAGCGTCATGAAGCTAGCCAACAGGAGACACAGAGGACTTCAATGTTTCTGAAACTGTTGTCCTCTGTGAGATCTGCATACCTTTTTCAGACCTGAAGGCATTTCCATTTGCTTGGAAGGCTCAGTGCAGGATCTTTTTCACAACTTTTCCATCTATGTTTTAATAGGCTGATAAACGCTTCAATCATGAATCAGAAAAGAAGGAAATGGTAGGTTTTCTAATACTATGGCCTAACACATCAATTCAGGGCAGGTGGTAGGGTCTGTAGCAGTAGATGGCAGCTATCATCTCAGGCATCTTAAGAGGGCACTACATGCTTATCTTTAAGCACCTAAAGGATTGCCAGGATACTTAAAAGATAAGCTCTTCTGTTTGTGAGATATAAATTTATAGTCCTCATTAAATTAAATTTGCCTAATTTTAGTTTTGTTATTATTCAGTTTCATTAATTCTTAATAGAATTTTCTGTGGAATGTAACCAAAATATTTTATCTACCCTTTCATTTATCATTCACAGTCTCACTTGAAGGTTATAACTAGTGCCAGCTGGAAGCTTTGCATTGATAATGAAGCTGATCTGTTGCTTAACATAACTCAATAGTTACTGAGATTTGGAATAAGAGAAAACAAATACTTGACCTAGCATAGGACTATTGGCTTCTTTCTGTGAGGGAGCCCACACATATTCCAAACCCTGTGGTCTGCTCTGTTTATATATTTTATATCATACACATCTCTTTCAAAAGCTTCCTTGTTCATTAGAATACACTGATGTCAAACTGTCAGTGTAGATGTCCACTGTAGAAGCAGAACTCTGAAGTTCACAATAGAGACTCAAGAGGAGATCACTCTCTCAGGGACTGAGTTATCTTCTCTTGCTTTTTATTCTGATGGTCCCATACTGGTGCAAACCCAGTGTAAGGAAATGGAAACTCAATCTGTTAATATATACAATGTCCTCATGGTAAATATTTTATTTTATCTATTTCTGAAAGTTTTGTAGTGAGAATAGCAAGGTTTAGCATGCTTAGCAACTTAAAAGCATGCTTTACTGTGCTATAATATTGTTGGTATAATTTTACCTGTAACTTCAAGTAACCACAACAATTACACAAGGCTCGTTTCAAGAGAAAGTCCGTGTCAACATGTGTATAGAGAGTCTCTGTTAATTGAAGTACTCACAGAAGGGAAAAAGCAATCCCAGCCTTATCAACTCCTGAAACTTTGTCCACTAATAGGTGTGCTAAAAGAATGATGATAGCTACCATCCTTATTAAGGTTCATGTACTCAGTTAAGGGCAACAATTACAATCTAGTTAAACCACTGACACCCCACTCATCTGATTTAATTCAGACAATGATGAAGCACTAATGGTGATGTGACTTGCTCACTATGAATGATAAGAAGGAGACTTATGGGATAGTAACAGGAACATTATTAAGCACTAGAAAAGCTCCCTTACAGACATCCATCCAGGGATATTTAAATTTTGGTTCTGTCTATGTGCTAAATAATAATCACATAATAACTAGTTAGTATGATGGCATTTGTGCACAGAAGAGACTGGTCAGATTTATCAGATATTTCCTATCTTTCTCATTACTTTGGTTAGCTGATGCTATTTTTTTCCTAAAAAATGCAGACTATGTATCACAGAATTCTTGCTCAATTACTTAATTTATTTTATATTTTCTTGGGGAAAACAAACTAGAATATAGAGACTTGATTTAGGTGTGTAAGCGGCTTCTGCTGCACCTCTGTTAATGGCTGTTTATGTCACTCTTGCTCTCTGGGGATAGAATAGAGGGACACGCCAATTTCTGTAGTCAGCTTAGTAATATGTTTTATTTGAAAATTTTAAATTCCTAATCCTTCTCCTATTTAATGATAAAAGCTGATCAGAATCCTCTATAATGCAATAGTAGAAACAAGAGAGTTCCTTAAACTATGCCTGAGTGAGGAATAATTAGTAGGCAAGCACACTTCTGTTTAGACAGGACAGTGGTTAAATTAAGTAACATTTTGAGAATTTAGTAACTGGTGTGGTTTCCAACACTTCATTATCTGTTATGGAAATCAACAAAGTACTTAACATTACATTAACATACATCAACATCCATGTAAAATTCTAAGGAATTAAATTTTTAGAGCTGGTTAAAATCAATAGCTTCATTTGTTCTTAGAATAGCTCAGGATTTCTGAAAATCAAGGCCCTGTCTACATTTAGCTATTCTGGCTCATGTAAGACTTAGAGGCAGAAGTTTCTGTGGTTCCCTTGTACACTTGTTGGATTCCACGTGTCTCAGGAAAAGGCTGACCAATATCTCCCTATCTCCCTGTTCATTCAGATCAGAGGGATTCATATTCTCTGTGCTGTCATCTTGCATGATTTTGTCATGTGTGTCATACTGATTTACACTAACTGAAGCTATCAGTTCTTTGAGTGAGGAGAATATAGGAGAAAAACAAGTTCTGTCTGTTTTTTTTAGTAAGCTTCCAATTCCTATCCTTACAAAGAAAAGATGAGAATATTATCAAGGTTACCCAAAATTCCTGAAAATTTGATGGCAAAGAAAAAGAATAGAAAGATACTTTTTTTTTTTTTAAGTTTCTATTTTTTCAAGCTAATCACATGATGGGGACTTAAATTTTGTTAATTTTGGGTTAATTACATTGCAGGTTGACGTTCCAGATTGTACTTTTGAAAAAAATGATCTCACTATGAGAGATACATATTTATCTTTTGTAAGCTAGGACAAGATAACAGAGAATATATTAATGGATAAAAAATGTAGGTACAGTAAAATGAAAATCAGATTCATATTATTTGAAGAGAAAATTATGATTCTTCAATACAAACATACATCAGTAAGAATTTTTCTTGTAAACTCTTGTATGATTAGTTTATCCAGCTGTATTCCTGGATGCAAGCCTATAGTATTAAAGGTGAGGCTGAAAACTGGCAATGTCAAGTTTCATATTGAAAGCTGGTTTATCTTTTACTAATAATCTTAGCAATGTGTAGTGACGTGCCCTTGGAGTAGTGGTTTAACAACCTTTGCCCAAGCACTCTGTGGCTCTTCTTATATATTTAATAGTTTACTTGATGGACTATGAAGAACTGCCAGATGACAGTTCTATTTCATTTTCATCACTGCATGGCTTTCCATTTTTCTCATGGTCTTTTTCTCAAGGGCACAATTCTGCAAGTCAGTGTGGCAATGTTCAAGATGGGTATTGCTCTTTCAGCTATTGTATCTTGATGCAGTATGTGAAAGTCTCTATATTGAGATTCCAGGCCTTCAGTAAGATAAAATCATGGGCAATCATATATTCTTATGTCCTTCCCACTGAGCATAAGCTGAAATTATGGGTTGTGGATATTACATTAAGAAATTAGCTGAAAACACAGTATAGACCACTCTGTTTATTAGTGAATCATCTAGCAAATGGCATCCCTTTATATACACTAGGAAAATGAGCTTACTCATTAGAAATGTTTATGCCTTTTCTGAGAATGCATACAGGGGAGCAAATAAAACTAAAGAACAGAAGGTGTGAAAGGAGGAAATTAGACTGACTCGACATCAGATCCAGTATCGAACATTTCATAAATTTCTCTGTATGACAGTACATGTACATCATGGATTTGCATATGTAAATCAAGCAATTAAAGGCAGGTGTGTCTATATAAGTACATTTTTCATTTATTTGTGCAAGGTATATATATTGTGGGAACACATTTTGGTATTCTGTGTTGCGAGTCTATTTCCATTTTGACTTTTAGGTTATGACTTGTCACATGAAATCTCAAGCCTTGATAGCTATCTTCATGTCAACAGATATTTTAGAACCACTTAGATTGCAGTAAAACATGGCTTGCTAAGCACAGAGACAGAAAAACTTGTGTTTAACACATGAAATATGAAATTCTATAGAACAGAAAAAAAAAGTGTTTTTCTAGGATTAATTCCTTGTAATGACATTTATGCTATTACTTGGCCCCAATACTTGTGATTATATTTATGCTACTACTTGGCCCCAATCCTTGTTTTAAGTTCAGTACCTCTTCCCTTGTGAAGAGATGTGATGGGTGGCATAGGTCCCTGTTCCTGATTAGGAGCATCAGCAGAGTTAAAACAAGTCCCTTGTCATGGATGTAGAACAGGAGGTGCAGCAGGGAAGCACAGACCTTGGGACTGACACTTTACAGCTTTCTGCTCATGTCATATACAAAGTGCTCTTTGGAAGTATTCTTCCCATGGCCTTTTGGATCTCAGTTGCAAAACGCCAGTGAAATGTCCAGGGCAACATAAATCACTAAGAGACATTGAGGCTGTTTGCAAGCTCGTATCTTTTATTTTTAGACTATAAGGGCAATAAACTTTTTAAGATGGAAGTGTGGAGTTTGATGAAAACCTAGTCCTAATTTGACTCAGGAATGGAGATTTCTATTGATAGTTTTATGTCTATGTCTTTATATATATGTATATCAACAGCTGCTAAACTAACCAAGATCATTTGTGGTCAGACTGTAAATGCAGATATGTACTTTTCTGGACAGCACACTCATTTTGTTCATCCTAATATTTTTCTCAGTGAATTAGTATTTCTATCTAGAAATTTTGCATTTTTTAAAATGGTATGAGAACCTGGTTCTCACATACAAGTTGATGTGGCTGTCATTTGTCTTGTCATTTGTCTTGTAAGATCTATGTCAAATTATTGCCATTAAGGAGCCTTCCTTATGTTTTAGAAATTCTTAATGAAGAGGGAAGGGCTTAAGTGAGTTTTGTGATTAACTGATATGAAACTTCAGAAAGAATTAAGGATAGTGGTGAGATTGGTTTTTCATAGTCATCAATAAGAAATAGGTGATCAATTGCCACGTTGTCATTTTACTACTATCATCAGTGCTGTGGCTTACAAAACATGGCATGAGACACCTGCCATGTTGATCTGCTGAGGCAGTTACATGAGGAAGAACAAGCAACTATTAGCATAGCATTTCCAATACATATTTGACTTTGGAAATTTACAGCTGAAGTATGTGGGTCATAGCTCACAATTGCTTTATTTCATAATGTTTTACATATCCCCAAGATGTTCTGAAGTCATACACATCCCTTAAATCAGTATTTTTAATATGTTTGACAGTCTCAAATCTGCTATGGATGGGACAACATTTAACATGTACAATGTGAAAATACATATTCATAATACAAAATCTAAAGTATTATAATTTCAGTTTATTCATGTATTTGAGAACATGACAGAGGAAAGATGGATAGAGGAGGTTAAGTGATGTTCTTGTAAATTTGCTATGATGTGTAAGATAAAAGAGACTCATTAAATTATATATCTTATTTATAGAGAAAGAGAAGTAGCCCCTGTGGATTGTCAAATACTGTGTGAAATATCACCAAGCATAGTAATGTGTCCTTGCTAATAGGTTCATTGTTTGTCTAGGACCAAGCAGTAAAATAGATATTCAAAAGATATTTAACGTGGCTATATATTTTGAAGCCACTTTCTGGTTTATTTATTTATTAAAATAGCAATTCTTCATTACATTTATCTGTGACTAATTTTTAAAGGTAACAATATATGCAAAATAAATTGTAGACCGTCTGTCAATTTGAAGACAAGATATTAAAATAGCTTTTGGATTAATAATTATATTTACAAAACTGTTAGTCTTTGATATTTTTTATCCCATTAATGAAATAATTAAAACATAGTTAGTTAAACTCGGTCTTCTGTTGGACAACACAGCATAAATGCATAGCACAAAACAATGGACATTTTTTTGCAGCGTCTTAAAGGATAAAGAGTCTGATTCTAAATAATCATGATTTAGGAAGAAAATGCCATAAAGAATTAGAATATATATAAGACCTATGCAGTTATTTCATAATCATCTGTTTTCAGGAGCAAACACCATCGCTGCAACTGCCCTACATATAGGACATGTATTGCACTTGGCAATGTAAAGAGAGGGTGTCCTATGAGCTAACTCCATGCTGCCTTGTGAAATAGTGGTTTCTTCACTTATAACATTCAGTCTTATCTGACAAAGCCAGAACCCTCGACTTACGGTTTTACTGGTAAAATAATTCTGACTTTGTTATGCATTCTTAGAAGCATTTACACATAAAAGATGAAGGTTTGTTGTTTGTCTCCAATTTCCAAATTTCATTTGTAATTCCACTGAAAAGTGACATTGGACAATAAAGTCTATGTATCACACAATATTGGACTTGCTGGCATTAAATATTTAAACTTTATGTGCTGATAGCTTTACAAGTGCATAGTTTTTTATTCCTCTGCTTCCTACTGTCAAAATCCTTTTGCCAAATCAATCTACCAACTCACTTCTCACTTAGAAACACAGGTTAGGAATGTGTGAGCTGGATAGATGATTCTACAGACTTAGAATCTTAAAAATAAGTATAAAACTGACTGTAAGGTTCAGTTTATAGTTTATCTGGACTCTAACATTACTTTTATTAATGCACATTAACATTTTAGCATATCAGAATACTATCAATTTATTGTTTTCTGTGCCCTTTTTTTTTTGTTTCTCTGTGGAGATTTTATTAGTATTAAACTTCCAGTGCTTGAAAAATACTAGACATATTTCTGAGTCTACATGTCTACCTCAGTGTACAATGTGAAATAACATATCAAATCAAGGACATAGGCTCAGATTCTAGACTTAGAAATTAATTCATCAGTTGAAATCAGCATTAATGATGTAATATATTTTGTTATACCCCTTTTGCATATAATGGTGCTTTGTCTGTAGTGAAAATTACAGAAAAATTGTAGATCTGTGTTCATCTTTTTCACTCTTCACTAGTACAAATGCTGGCTATTAAATCTGAGTGGCCAAGGTTACACCAAAGGATAATTTTTCAATGATGACTGAAAAAAAAAAGATCAAATTCTTTTTTTTTTTTCATAAGTACCTTGATCAGAGATGTTATCAAAAACAAAAGCTTCGTTTTCTCCCCTCTCTCAAAAATTATTGCTTGTGAATCTTTACTCAGCTGATAGTTATACAAATCTATAGCTACATATTTAATTTGACCTCTAACCTAATATTTGAGTTTATAAAATACTTTTAAAACATTTCCATATTGAGGTAATTTTTATTTTTTATAGAAGTTTACTTACAGTATATTTCTATCTGTTCAAATCTGTTCTGACGGTGTTGCTAGTATATCCTTGCTTTAGGGTCTGTTCTCATGGTATGATTTAGCCTTAACTTCAGCATCAGGTCTAATGAAGAGGTTACTCTACCTTTACATGTTTCCATCTTGCTGGTTCGCAATTTTTCCCTTTTTCGATTTGTACTTAATTCACTTGTGCTATCTCACTCCTTTACATGTGTGGTACCTGTACAGCCTCTACACTTAGACACAGCTTCCTGGTGGAGAAGCTTTTAATTTCCCTGTTGTTCTTTGTCATTCCTAAGACCTTTACCTCTGGAATTCTCCTGTGACTTTTTTTTTTCTACAATATGTTAGAAAGAAATAATGCCCATAGGTTTTTATTCCCATTTTCTTGCTTCTCTAGATAATAGCATTTTTTGACATGCTCTTTGACTGAATGATTTGCAGAAGGTAGAATATAGATAGGTAAATAACTCATTCATATTACTGATCAGGCTGTTCCCTAGTGGGGAAAAAAAAAATAAAAAAGATAAAAGTATGCTAATATTTCCAACTGTTCACCATTACTTTCCTGTATTTCTTGTTTTCTATTTAACCTCTATAAATCCTGTTTGTATGCTTTGGATCTGGCGAAAAAAAAATACTTCAAATGGTTATTTATATAAAAGTCTTTCTATTTCTGACTAGAAAAATTGTAAAAGCGTCTTCCTTGAACCTCACCAGGAGGAATAACAAATTTAGTTTGTTTACCTATACGCTTTCTGCATGAAAACATATGCAAATATAGCTAGAAATAAAGTGAACATAATGGTGTACTCTTGAAACCTTCAAAGCAGAAACTCTCAGCAGAAAATTTAATCTGAAACTCAAAAATTTTGCTGTCCAAGTAGTGAGGTATTCCCAGTGAGGCACTATTTTACTTTAACAAAAAGAAAAAGAAAGTAAAAAAAAAAAAAAAAGAAGGCTCTGTATTTAAAGCCTTCCAATAATATTTCTGCTCTGCAACTACTTTAAGCTTTATTGCATACATGGCGTCTGCTGGCAAGTTGGAATGAAACTCAGAGACACCAGAAAAGAACCAAACCTTTAGTGTCTGAAACCTAGCTACAAGTGCCTAAGCAAACATCCCATTGTACACACAGGGTCCCTGGTGAGAAACCCGGCTCCAGGAGAGAGTCCTTCCCACTGCAAGGTTTTGAGGGGAAATTTATGAGCTTGTCATTCTACCAGTTGAAAGGGTTTCCGTTTTTGGCCTAACGCTGTGAATTTAAAATCAAAAGTTTTGGAAGGGAAGTGATTTGTTTCATTTTACTTAGGCCTTTATATGGCTGAATTATATTTCAGTCATCGTCAGTATCCATAGCTACAGTGCGTTCTCACTGACACAGCAACACTTCCTGATAAATTTTCCCCATAACTCAGCCAAGCAAGCTTGTCTTAACTCCAGCTTCTATTTCTCCAGTTAAAGCTAATTACACTTATACAGCACTGGGCTTTCCACTTACTCCTTTTCTTGGGGTGCACAATTGCCAAGAAGATCTATATCTGCCAGGAAGAAAGAAAAAAATTCCTGAAAGTTGGTGCCAATTAACAGAACAAATACGTTGTAACTTAATGAGTACCCAGCAGATCAAACCTGTTCTTGCTCAACAGAAAGGTGGTATAGGAGTAAATAAAGGGCAGTACTTAGCCACTGGCAGAAGGGAAAGGCATATTGTTTTACCAGGGAATGAATTTCTGCCCTGCTTTACTGGGCAAGACCATGCACTTTCTCCCCTTCAGACCCTGCCCACAGTGCCTAATTAATTCACATCAATTTTGAAAGAATACATGATTAGCTGTCCTAAGGCTAAGCAGTAGCATATTGAGTCACACGCTAGAAGGCCTAGTTTGGGCACTGGCTCAGGATGGCAGGATCCATGCCAACATAAGAAGCTAAATTGGTTGCAGGGCAGGGGGTGGGGGGCTTGCCAACTAACTGCCTTGCCTCATGGCACCATCTGCCAATTTGCAGACTGATGTTGGCATCAGATCTGAAAGAGCCACTTATCCACTTGTACAGCTACAGGCCACAAGAGTGAAAGGAGAAACGTTTGAAAATAAGGAGGAAGTTGACTAAAAAGAGCATCTTGTCTAGCACAATGCCTGTCAGGTTACTGTCTACAATACTTTATCATCAGAGATGGGTATTTCTTAAGAAATAACTGAATCCATGATTATCACAAGTTCATACCTCAAACTGCAAAGAACATAAGGTGAATGCTGCCAAATATAAAGAGTTACATGTCTTATATCTCATACCTATAATGGGACATGCAATACTAAAATCCCTCAAATCTTAACCTGTGTGAGGTAGTTTCTACAACCTAAAACAAATTCTTTGCTGATATAGTCTACTTTGGGCTTTCAAAAGTAGTAAGATAAGAAGAAAGGCATTCTTAAAAGAATGTAAATTAATTTCAGATTTACTTCAGGTGCAACCTGGATAAAACCCAGACATTTAATGAAGGATACAGTGTTCTTTGAAAACACTTGTTCTCTTAGGGTCTACCTCAGTTCAATATTATGTTAATGAGATCCTAGCAGCTTGCACCTGGCCAGGAATCCTTCATCCTTTTCCACATAAGAAGAAAACTGAACCTATGCTCCTTAGATGCCCATCTCTGTGCAAACATTTGTATCTCAAGTTCAATTCATCCCCATAACAATGAAAGCAACTATAAATGTTGATGCTAAATGCAAGAGCACCTACTACTAAGAAGAAACAAAGACTTAAAAATAGTAATTGTTGCATTGTTTAGATTCTACATTTATTTCTAGTCAAGGTTCTGACCTTGACTTAATCTACACAGCTTTTAATAAGTTTTGTCATAGAAATCTGAGATAGCCTTTTTCCCTTTGGAGCCCATATGGAACAATGTCAGCAAGCAGGGAATCATTACTGCATTGAAAAGAGAGCCTGCAGGTGTCCAAATGTAACATCATAGAAAACTTATTTGCTTGCAATTTCTTATTTCAGAAGGCCAGCCTCAGTCCTGTTTGATATTTTTGTAATGCTGTGCAAGATCCATTTAGTTGCGTAAATATAGTAGCTTGAGATTAATAAGTCTTAACAGCCGAAAACTTTTCCCCAAAGTAAAAGAACTATGAAACCCAGTCTAGAAGGCATGGAATTTATCTCCTTCCCTTTCCTGAAAAATCTTAGGGTTTCATACAGTTGCATTTCTTGGTTTTATTACTGAAATGTCTCGGTTATGTTCTCAGGTAGTACACAGGTACAAGCTGTTAAACTCCAGTACTCCCTTAGAGTGTGCACTTGCAGGACAGCTTAACAGTGGCAACTCCAGTCACATGAAGATCCTGCCAAGAAAAAAGGAAACCTCCCCTCATGTGGAGACACTGAAAAAATTCTGCACTGGTCCATGACGGGAGGCTATACTACTCGTATTTCTAGTTGACACCTTACTCATAAATTGGCCCCTAGAGGCTCTTGGTAACTGTCTTAAATTAGAGCAGCCTAAAGCAAAGTGCCTGAGGCTGCTTCAGTTTCCACCCTAACTGATCTGACACTAGGAAAGTCCTGAGACTACAGAAAAACAAAAACACCTTTGTACAATCCCCACCCTGCAGTGAGTGCTGAAATAAGCCCTCAAAACTCAGTGAAGGATTTTGGAAACTAGATAGATAAACAGACTTACAGAACAATATTTTTTTGCTCATTTTGTTTCTTTTAATGATTTTTATACACAATAATGCAACCACAAAAGCACAAAAACATCTAAATGCCTTGGACACTTGAGCTTCTACTGTCTGCTGTTGCAGAGCTCATTTGTGTTGTATTTTGTTTATGTTCTGTCATAAGAAAACACCAAGTATATTATTTATAATTAGTAAAATTTCTTCTGTGTTTTACACTGTACTTTACCTGCTCATGTTTACTATGCTGGTTAGAGCTTGTAGGCATCTGTAGTGTCCCAGGAGGACTAACATTTTCTTTCCAGGGTATTACATGAGACCTATTAAATTATTTTCAAAAGACATTCAAAAATGGTAGAGATTGGTGTGGGAAAAGGAATGCAGCCTCTTTAATATTAAATGATAAGTATTAATATTTAATGGAGTAAAAGACACATCTTGGTTTATGTTGCTGCTTACAGGAAAATGGGCGATGTTAATCTGCACTGAGTTACCTAGAGAATAATCAAAGTGGTGAAAAGTACAAAAGTACAGCGTAGTGAAATCTCACAACTTGAATCTATCATGTACTAGAGACTGTACTGTTGATAAATATGGCAGAACATTTTTTTTTTCCAAATTTATAAAAAAGTTTTGAGAAGACAGAAAAACATCTCTGAGTTTGGGTAAAAGTGTCTGTGACTGAGGCAACAGGATGAAAGTAACAAGACAGATGTTATTTCTTTTAAAGGATATGATAAAGTTATTTAGGTGAAAATTCTTACAATTAAGAGATAGGAACTTTCAGTATCGTGATTATTTTGTCAAATAGTGTTCAGCAGGAAAATCTCACTCTCGAGATTTTTATTAATATTCAAACCTAATGAAACCAAAAATGAAATAAATGGGATGTCAGGAATAAAACAGAAATATGGAAGCAAACAAGTCATGGGTGTAATGAAGGCATGAATGTGACCCAAGAAGACCAAGAAGAAACTTAGTCTAAGCAGTCACAAAGCACCCTTAACACAGCTCTTCTGCACTTACCAATTGCAGCACATATGGTCCTTTAGCAGAGGGTCTCAGAACAGCGGGTTAGTTTACATACCATATGTATGCAATTGGTAGGCACAACGGGGTTGCGTTAAGGTTATTGCATCTGCCCTAATTCGGAATTCCCTTGTATTTTTAGGTTTATGTCGGACAGTAATGTTATTTTAACAGCTTTTGTGTTAAATTTCACATGTTTTTTTAAACAACATTATAGCTTCCTTTATTTTCTTTTTATTAATTTTGACTTTGTAATAGGGTCTCTGGAGACTTAAAATTGAAACACATTGCAGAATGGTGGCTGTTAGAAGTTCCATGCTACCAGGAATGATTATCAGATAAACCCTGTGCTGTCTGACTGAGTACTTAGTATTTTGCATTTCAATATTTTCAGAATCTGTATGATCTGTGGATTATTTACAGAATAATTTGTGGAAATAGTTTTTTGTTCTGAATCTCCATCAGAAATGATTTGTCTAAGGGGCTTCAATATTATGAAAACAAGTAGCTGTGATTGGACAGTGTGGTCACTGATTATGTCTATTCTGTATGTAACAAAATGCTTACAATCAGGTTGGATATTCTACAATAACATCAAAAATTCCTCCTCTACTGGCATTTTCAACAGCTAGCTAAAATACTAGTGGTAAATATTGAAATATGTTGCTTATGAAACAATGCTTAAGAGATATTAATAAGATTAAAATAGCTGCAAAACTTTTGTAAAATTGTGAAGGAATTTTGTTAATTTTTTTTACTATTTTTATTATATTGTATTCATAATTCATATAAAGGAAATAGAATGGTCTGGAAAGAAGGGTTCAATGGTCTCCAATGTATACACAAGCTTTCTAATAATAATATAACTGTCACTTCACTTTATTTTTATTCACAGTTAGTTATCCACCACCACACACAGTAGATAAATAATGCTCTAAAATGCAGATTGCAAAGTGAAGTATACTTCAGACAATAAGTTGTCACACTTACTGGAACAGTTTAAGCATTGGTTTACCTCTAGCT
This sequence comes from Chloroceryle aenea, assembly GCA_013399075.1. Taxonomy (NCBI): domain Eukaryota; kingdom Metazoa; phylum Chordata; class Aves; order Coraciiformes; family Cerylidae; genus Chloroceryle; species Chloroceryle aenea. The sequence continues at coordinate 134,682 of VWZY01001295.1, read as the reverse complement.
TCCTAGTGCCAGTATTAATAACATCTGGCAATTGCATCAACATGGTGAAAACAACAGGAGATGGCAATCACATTCACATAACACATTTCAAGCCTAGCTTAAACTCTTTTGTAAATGCTTTTTGTGTAGACAAACAGTGGAAAATTATTATTCTAGCACTGAAAAGATGAGGTTACTTCATTTTCCTTCCAAAGAGAGTGAACTCCTGCAAATTTTAATGCAGGCCAGTAATGGAGTTTTTAAAAAGGAAAAGTAAGAAATAATCAAAGAGTGAAATTCCATAGTTTGTGATGACAGGTTAGAAAGCTACTGGAGTTGGGAAATACAATGCAGGTGAAAAATACCCTTGAGGACATACCACGGCATATGTGAATGTAAAAAGCACTAGGACTTTGCTGCTAATCAGGTCATCTGTTCTTTAGAGATTGCAGTGTATGCAAAGGAGTCTTTCCCACGTGGCATACTTTTTCACAATCAGATCTGGAGGAAGTTAGGTAGGAGTTTGATTATTTAAATCATAGCTACACATAGAATTTATATAAGCATCACCAATAGACCTGGATATTTTATAGTAACTCATAAATTATAGAACTTTATATCAAAGACAAAAGGAAATTATCCAGGGTGTAAGTTTTACTCTTCTGTGAAATCTGACAACAAAAGCCAACTCTTTTATGGGCTGAGCAAGCATTCCTGATGTGGGAAGAAAATCTCAGAAAGCCAAAGAAAAGTGTATATTTTAAGTTTAAATGGAGATATCTTTAATGTGGAGAAGCAAAAAACTCCTCAAATTTTGAAAACCTTAGAGTTCAAAGACTTCAACAATAGTCGTGTAAAATGTTTATAATTCAAAGCAACGAGGGACTGCTGTTCCTCACTCCACAGCTTTTTATCATTGTAACTAAGTAGATCCTGTAGTTATAAATTATCATCTGTTCTGGTTGCTGCTTCTGAGGAACCCAAGTAGTTGCCAGGGTAGGTGTAAACAGTCAAAATAGTAGGAATTCAAAATTATTACTACAGTCATTGTCAAAAGTGTGATATTCACTTCAGGTTACCATTGCTGTCTTTCTTCGTGATATTCAAAGCAAGCAAAGAGTGGCCCACAAGACCATAATGATCTAAAGGACTTTCATGCTAAAGGAATTTCATGCCACATTATGGATATAGGAACTCTTTCTTTACAATCCTTTGATGATTGCTCTAAGATTGTTTTTTGTTTGTTGTTTTTAATAATAATAATTTTTAAAAAACAAACAAACACAAATAAACCTTAGTTGCTGTAGAATGCAAAAAAGACATTCCTAACCCTTCTTGCAAATGTATTCTTAAGAAAAAAACTGTGGAACTATATACTTTGTGATGAAGTCCAGAGAAGAAATCACTGAAATACAGCTTTGGTTAGTGTCAGTTCTCTCATCTTCATGGCTATGTTCCTTAAGTAAGGTCCATGTACAAAAGCATTTTTGCACTCAATTCCATGTATGTGTTTTCATTGCAAATAGACATCCAGGGATGGTATACAAAAATTGCTGGTTAGATTTCTGCCTACTCATTTATTCTTACAGACATTTTTCCTGAAATCGATATCTCAAGTATTGTAAAAAAAATATATATATATTAAAAAAAAAGTTAACAGAAACACAATCATTACTATTTCATGGCTAGCCAAGTTAGTAGAAGAATCTAATGAACATATATATCCAGACTAGATGGAGAGTAAGAAGGGATGATGACTGGAAATGTTTTTTTTAATATTATCTTTATTTCCTCTTCAGAACTTCCAGAAAAAAAAAGAGAGACTCTGAACTGCTTGGAAGAGTATGTTTCAGATATATTTTCACTAACATTGATAATTGAAATGTGTTTTTTGTATCACTGTCTAAAATTATTTCATTAAATCCTTCAAACTATACTTTTTTAATACTTTTTATCCAGCTTTGTGTAGCTGCTTTCTCATTCTTAATAATTAACAAGGTGTATTCAGCAAGAATGTAAATTAAACTTGATGAGTTATATTTTCATTTACTCAAGATTTTTTTTACTGTGGTTGTTTCTCACTGTGTTTGAAATTTACACCAAGGTGGAAGACTCTGCACAAACACCTTTGTCTTATTTAAGTCACCCATCTTGTGGGCAAAGGCAAAGAACAAAGTGATTCTGTCTCCTGCTGCAAACACAAAGTTGAGAGTCCTTTGTAGATGAACTGGAAGAGTGGCTATGGGACTCATTCTATTCTTACATATTTTACAGGCTGGAAAAAGTGACCAGGATAGATGTTCACTCAGACATTCAGGTTCATCGGGGAGTGAATTGAATCTGTTCCCTCATCTCCAATGTGCTGCCCTGGTATGTGCACGGAGGAGCAAATTTCATCTCAGTCTAGCTCCTGATCCAAGGTGTACTGCTCAGACAAGAAAGTTTAGCATGTGCCTAAATTGATTTCAACATAATGTGAGCTTAAGTTCTCTCCTGAAGATGGCTCCTGACAGGAATTTGCAAGACAGAAATCAATAGTGACAGAAGTGGTGGACTGTAAATTGTAGGTCCCAGGGGAGATGCAGCCATATTTTTGGAGGTAGTATTTTCTTTGATAGAATATAGAGACCACTGAATTCTTGAAACCTACTAAAATAATCTAAAACCTTTTTGCTTAAAAGGAGATCTTATACTCTTAATAAAAGACAGCATTACTGTCTTTCAGAAGCCTTTTTTTCAGAGATGGCCTATGTTGGATACTGTCTTGGTATTATTGTAATAAGAACTGGACAATACAAGCTGATCATTGCTGATCAAGTTCATGCTGCTTTTCATTGACCAATAGAGTGTATGACAAAACTCTTCACTCTTGAAGCACTCTCAGAAGAAATGATCTTTTGTTTGTGGATACAATGTCTACCACAATGTGCTGCTTGCTTATGACCAACATGTCCAGGCACTACAGCATAAAAATAATGACAGCACTAATAATTATATTATTACAAGTAAGTTACATAACCAAAGATCAGTCCAAAAAAAGGAACTACACAGCTGCTAAGCTGTCACCACATTGCATGGCCCAGGAGTATGTTAATACCTCCTGGATTTCTCCCAACGAAATCAGTATATACAGTTCATACAGTATATACACAAACTGTGTTCTACAGGTTCTAGATACATTTGCTTGAGATACATTCCACAATTAGACTGATTTGTCTGGATCTCATTTAAACTCAGCAGCTCTTTAATTTTCAAAAGCCTTTCCTGATGTAACAAGATGATTTATTATGTCAGGAACTGCTAAGCTAATTTAAACTAAGCAATTCATACAGCAACCCACCTAATCTTTTTTTTTCTGATAATATTCAGTTTATCCCAAAAGTAAGATTTTATCTAATGTGAGTGTTCCATATATTTTTTCTGCATTTTGTAGGCAAGGTTCATTCGGAATCAGTTTGCCAAATAGCCAGAAGTCTTAGGAAAAGACACTGCATGAGTGGACATTAACAGAATGTTATGGGTAGGAATAAGTACCCTATAGTTACCTTAAACAGCTTATACCTGCAGCTGTACCTGTGGTGAGGGTATAACAACTATTTGGTAGGTGGTATATGTAATGCATTTCTTACAGTGACTGCAGATCTAACTGACCATAATTCTTTCCCAAGCAACTACAGGGCTATCTGCTGCCTTCTCGGGTATATGTTGCTGAAGAAAGTTAGTCATTAATTTCCAAAAATATTCCACAATTGTTTGGTGCCTCCTAGACTGATTGCTGAAGGTTTTGCTTTGAAAAATGGCATATTTTAACTCTCAGTTGCTATATGCACTTGAAGAATGACTTTTCCAGTATTTTGGGACTTAATTTTTTTTTTCTATTTTGGATTATTGTTTTACATTCCAGCACACATTTAGCCCTTGGCAGATTGAAAGGTGTCTCTGTCAGGAAACATCATCTGAGGGAACACAAAATACTTCACAGTACAGAAAAAAGGTGTGGTGGAGGAGGAGAAAAAACATCAGAAGCACTGCAAAAATACCTTTTTGTTTTGTGTTCCACAGATTTAAAACTTTTCAGCAGCTTTCAGCCATTAAGTAGTGTAACTTGCTGACAACTTTTTACATGGAATGTCAGCTTCATGTGATTTGAAACAGCTGAGATAATAACTCCCTAATGAGAGGATTATAATACTGAAAGGAATATAAGATTGTATTGTACTAGCAGCTCTTCTCTATTAATGAATAGTGTAGACCAACGGATGAAACAGCTAACCCTTTTATTCATACACAAAAGTAATTTTGTCTCTATGCATCTTTTGCACTCTTTTTGCATTCTGGAAAATCTTGAAAGAAAAACATCTCCATTTTAAGACTTCATTTGCTCCTGCTACTTTTTACTTACATGAAGTAAAAATGTTTATTTTGCATTGTCATCAAATTTATTTTCACCCAGCTGCTATTCCAAAATGCTAGCTTAGTAAACCAAAATACCGATTTCAAAAAAAAGTCCTTTACTGTAAAGAAAACAAGACAAATAAATAGAATAGAAGTAGTGCTATGTTTGTTGAGAATGGTTTTTAAAGTTTGCCATGAGGTGTCAGCAGCTCTTTAATTTTCAGAAGACTTTCCTGACATTAGGATCTCACAGCAATTTACACAGTATCTTGCTCAAAGTCTTTCAATAGTGCTTCCTAAAATTAAGGTTTATATTTTAGAAGTCATTAAATGTTTCCATTTGACTAACACAGATTAATTTGTCTATTTGTTATGAATACATTTATACTTGCAAATAAATTCTTAAATAGATGCAAAATAAACACGTTTTTCTTCTAATTAGCTTACCTGCTGTCCAATGTGTTCACTACCTCCATTAGGTTAAAAAAATATAATTTCTGTGAAAATTTAAATGTCACAGAATTAAGAAAATAAATAAAAAATTACTTCAAGAATGGCTTGAAAATAAGATGTTTAATCAACTTTAGAGACTACTATGAATTTTAGAGTTAGCAGGTTAGATTTCAGTGCAAATACTGTATATCTTCAGGTTTCCCCAGATGGCAATGTGTATTAAGAAATGGATGCCTATGTCTGGAAATGCTGTTCTTGCCATTTTTATTTTCCCTAGTTAATTTAGCTGATGAATGTAATATTAGTCATGGGTTTAGGAATATCTTCAGAGGGAAAGTAGAACTGGAGTAAGACCATGACAACTGTGTTTCTTAATACTGTGGGCTCTGGGTAAAACTATAACTTTAACCAGGTTTAAGAGATTAAATCAAAACCTGTATTCAGCTAGCTTCTACTACCTATCACTGTATTATCACTGTGTCTTGAATATAATGAAATGAAAGTTCACTCAGATAATTTGGTCTTGAAAGAATGGAATATATTCCCTCACCAACCCACTGTGAAATTTTCAGAATTGACCTTAAATCCCATCATTTTGTTTTCAGATGTTAGAGCTTACCCTTCCTGCTAAACCTGAGAGTGTCTCTTACATTCAGTGACAAACCTTGCAGTAGTGCTATTCCAATAACCTAGCTGAAAATCTAAAATGTTCTACAAGGCTGAACTCTTAACATTCAAATAATGTTCAGTGTAGGAATGATGACACTTCATGGCAGTCTGCATCTGTACTCACACCTGGAGATATCACCATAACGACTCCAGAAAAAATAGTGGGGTTTAACCTGATCACCAGATTTTTCTTCTGAATGATATCTGATAGGAGTCAAGACATGGAATGTGGAAAGAAAACACCAAAGTATTTTTAATCATTTTTCTTTCTCTTGAAAACACGAGACAAAGAAAGGTGTGAGGAGGCTATGGCCTGAGCTGGCTAGTCTGTATTGCTATCTAGCATGTGTGGAAAGTGATTTAAGAGCAATAGTATCACTTTGAAGTTCAGATACTGGCACATCTTTTTGAAGACATGATCCTGCAAAGTCCTGAGCGCCCTGGCTGAAGGCCAGTAAAACACATAAACACATGCTTAACTCTAATCATAGGACTAGGCCCCTTGTGTTAAAATTGACATGTGCAGGTCTGGACCAGTGCCAGAGGGTTCAGCACTCTTCAGGATTGGTTCCTCAGCCAATAAACTAAAGGCTGAAGCTTAACAGTAAGCCTTGGATTCCGTTTACATTTCCTGCTTATATTTTAAAAACTAAGTAGTGGTTGCTAAACACAGAAAGTCCTTGCTTTTTTGAGAAAAGTGACATAGATGGAGGCACAAAAGTGCATTTTAATAGATACAGACAACAAACAGGATACTCACTTTATTTGGCTTCATGCAAATCCCCTCTTTCCCAAATAATCTCTTAATGGCCTGCTAGCGCATAGTGTGTTCAGTGTCTGTTTATGTGGCAAACAGAAGTCTTGTCTTTGGGAGCTAGGTTTTGCAGTGGTCTCAGGTGGCAGTAGTCTGGTTCTGGGCCCAGGGGTCTTGGGCTGCACTTTTACAGGAGAATTTAAGCTCATTCCCACAGCTAAAAAGGGGATTTTGCCATTTTAGAATGGCCAAGTAGTTATCACAGCTTTCTTTTGACTGTTTCTCACAGATGCAGCAGATAAGAGCTAAAACTTACTCTTCCAAAAAGCTGGTTCTTCTAATGGGCTAAAATTAAGGCCTGCCTAAAAAGAGTCTATATCCTTAAACTGTGAACACAGGTGGTGGTCCTGGGGTATCTAGTTATGAACTAGGCATTCAAGCCCGAAGAAAATTGCAATGAAGGCAGAAGACAATTCTATAGACAACTGTGCAATATTAAACACAGCTACAAGCCTCCACTGTATCCTTTCCAGGCTATCATAGTCCTTTCACCATTAACAAAATAATCTGAAAAAAGATTGCTGCAGATGGATAAAATTGAACATACCTCATTGTCCAACTAAATCAGAAATAAAAGAAGAATTTAATGTACTTACAGAACATGTTGGTTTCTCCATGAAGTCTACAGAAGCTGTCTTTAAATTTGCTTTGGCTGCTAAGATCATAGAAAAACTATTTTTGAAATTTTTTTTTCTAAATAATTGAAAACTAAATTAAGCAAGATTAAACTTAAAGTGTAAATGTTATTAAATCAATTCTTAAGGCTTCACCAACTTAAAATTCTCTAATTGTTTTAATTATGTGTTTTTATCTGGCACTAAATATGTTAAAGTACTATGAGAAAAGCAATACTAACTGACAGTAGGAATTATCTAATTCCATGTAAAAATCTGTTCCTGCAAGATGTCTCTCTGTCAAACTCAATTGTCTTTTTCTTTCCAAAAATGTATGAAAGCGCTAGCTAAGCACAGTAAAACCATGTTGATTTTTGTTTGTTTGAACTTAGGTATTGGTAAAGGAAAATAAATCATGAAATACTGGCTTGTGTCTGAGACAGTAAACTCACTCTCAGAAGTTCAGAACTAGGGAAGTCGCCTTTTGTGCCTCATTCTTCAGTTGTATGATGGAATTCCCTTTTCTAGCTTAGTTTATTCCTAGCTTAATTTAGACTCCTGGTACCCAATCTTTTTGATAGAAAGGTGTCTGGACTAGATGAATTACAATGTCCATTCCAAGCACACAGTTCTCTTCAGACTGTAAATTCTTGAGGCTTCCCTCAGTATGAATTGTTAGCACCTGCCCAGGGGTCAGTTTGAGTTAATTATCACAAGCAGCTGCTTGTCCAAGCAGCTGGGAGGGGCCACAGCCAGGATAAACAACTGAGACAGCCAATGGGATTCCATACTGAGTCACACCCCTATATAAGGGGAGGGTTTGGCTCAGCGGGGGGGATGCCTGCTATTTGCTTTAGTGGGGCTGGAGCTGGGAAAGTTGGTGTCTTGGGTACAGGTAAAGCTTTTCCTAGTTTTTATTACTTACTTTATATATAATTTCATTAGTGCTATTACTACTATTGTTTTTTCTCTCTCTCTTTGTGTTGTTTTATTAAATTGTTATCTTGTCTGGGGTCTCACTTCCCATCCCCAGGAGAGAGTGTATGGATGGTGGGTAGGGAAGAGATGGAGAAGTGGCTGTGTGGTTTAGCTGCTATCAGAGGCTAAATCATGACAACACCACATCATATTTAGGCTTTTCACTTCAAGGTGTCATTAGAATAAAAGTACAGAATAATAGGAGTTTGCTTCATTCGCCCTGTAGTGCTAGAAAGTGATATTATTTTGCAGTTAATTCAGAGGCAGAACCCTAAGGGACAGCTAGTACTTTTGTTATCTTCTGCCATCAGTTCTGCTCCTTTGTAGTGTTACTCTATGGTGGTGTGTGAAAAACACACCTTATATGACTATACTTAGACCATCTCCACTGTTACTAAGCTTTAAAAGGAGAAGCACCATTGATTTTTGTGTGCTGGAATTGTTTTTTGTGGGAAAGGGGAGCAGGCTGAATCAAGGATGGAATTTGTAAACTGATTCTGATTAAGTTGATCTGATTGTATGAGGGAAGTTATTTTAGAGCATTTCCTTTATTTTTCTTAAAAGAGTAGCCTAAAAGGATCTTTTACAGGGATCTCTTTTCGTACTCTGTTTTTGTTTATCTATCATCTGCTGTCAAAGGTGTTCACACAGACCTGAACTATGAGTCGTGGCACTGTGGTAAACTACTCCTTTGGAAGGTTTTTAGAAACGTTTCTTTGAAGATTTGGCCTTTAGCCTATGGGGGTCAAAACACATTTGGGAACTTATATTATTTGTCACCAGGGAGAGCCTAGGGTAAACCTAGAAGCACACTTCACTTCACAATCCACATGATTAAAATTAAAATAGTATGTCTGGTATGTATACAGGAAAAAAACTGGCTTTTCTGCTGTATCTTCAAATAGACCCAATAGGCAATTAATCCAAAGTAATATATACAATGTCTAATATTTATGTACATATATGCCTGTATATAAAATACATGCAAAATTTCCATGTTGATAGATGACTGTTAATGTATTAGCCCAACAGTACTCTGCAGGCAAAGTCCTGGCTCCACAAGTCTAAAACTTCTCGGTTATCAGTGGAACTTCTGTAGCCAGCTCCACTGGAAAAAATGATTCACAGGCATTTTATCAGTAAGGTACAAAAAGTACCTTTGTCATAGGATATTGTTACAGAACTGTTAATGAAATTCTGTGTAAGGGTGACTCTGATGCATCTTTCATGTACAGACTGAGCTTTAATTTTCAAATTTTATATATGAAGTATTGCCAGAAAAGGATGCATTCTTCATGAACTGGTCTATGACATAGCAAAAAGAATTATTGCACGATGGGTACTTTTTAGGATAATTGTCAATTGCTCATCTTCAAAGTTGATAGGACTGTAGGAGTTTATAACAGTCATGTATAACAAACATGCTTCAATTTTAAAGCAGAAAAAAATTACACTGTAAATTTAGGACTAGATTTTAACAGAATGAGAGAATCTCCAGGTGATGTAGAGTCAGACCAATTATTTGGCATGCGTTCTTAGTTCTGTCTAGGGAACTACTAAAAGAAAATGGTAAGACTGGAGGTTTCTTGTACTCTAGATGTATTAAGTAACTACTGTGAATCAAAACAATTCAGGGATCTGGATCGGATGCTGTTTCTCCATATATTAAAATGCAGAAGAAAATGAGTAAGGAGTAAAATTCTTCTTATCTAGGATATTGCATTGCATGCAAGAGCTAATGAGTCCCTAAATTAGAAAGCAGGAGAGTTGGGTTATGTTGCTTACTCAGTCACTAAGCTGTTGTGTAGTCTAAGCAACTCGCCTCCCTTTATCTACCTTGATTCTCTTTTTCTCTTTTCTATGTGGAATATAACCTCTTTAGGATTAGACTGACAGGCTGTATTTTCATCACAGAAATTATAACTCCTGCCTTAGAACGCCAAGTTCTGGGTTGAAACCATTGCAACTGCATGATGTGAAACTCCTTGTCAGTATAAACCCACCCTGAAGATACAGTTTTGGGGTTTTTTTTCTTATTTGTTTTCTAGAATAACCTTGTAGTGGCAGCCTGTATGTACACCAGGTCTCCTCACTAGCTCAACTCTACTTTATTGGCTATGATGCTTATTCTCATATCATGAGAAAAGATTGTTTACAATACAAAGTAAAGTCTTATGTTCTAGTTACTTGGGCTGCAATACAACTGTGTGTCCAAGCCTGACCTGGACCTATACAGCTGAATGATTACCAGCTCAGATCTGTTACCATACCAGATTGGAACAATTTTCTCAGGCAGCCTCTTTGGAGTGCTTTTGAAACTTTTAGATACTAATACAACCACTACACCTAAAGCAAAATTAACAGAACATTGGTCTCACTAACTTTAAGCTAATTCTTTGAGCTTTTATTAAATTATGCTGGTCAAAGATGGCATTAACTTTCATGTTCTTTTTAGCTCAGCTTTATGTTCCATAGGTGAGAAATACATACTTTTACATGCATGCGTTCTGATTGTTGGTTTTTAAAAGTGTATTTTTCTTTCATGTTTTAAAAAATGCTTCAGATTTTTGCATTTACTTATGCTGTGTTTTTTTTAAAGAAAATGTAAGTCCATTGAAGAACTATGAGATTCACAGAACAAATTACATTTTTGACAGAGGTTATATAGTATTGACAACATCCATGTAAAATGGAAATGGGAAATTTAACATTTACTAATAGCTTAATAAATCAATCATCAGAAATAGTTTCTCTCAAAGTAACAGACTCATCCCCTTTACTCCCTCCCTTCCTTCAGAGGAGGAGAATCGCAATTACACCTCCGGGAAAGAGGGCTAGTGTTCACACTTCATCAAAGGAGGATCAAACAGTTTAAACTGTTCTTTTTTTTAAGCTAATAGTTTCCAGGCTATCATTAGTCACTACTTATTTTTAAGTGAGAAAGTTATAGTACTGAAAATAAAAGCCATTTCCAAAGATTGTGAAAGTTTGACCTGTAATATCTAGTAGACAACTTTTATTGGGACTTAAAAACACTTATAGGATGAAAATACTGTCAAGGTTTTTTTGTGCTCAATATAAGTTTCTCAGGCTTCTGTTGTGCTATTGCTCTTATTGCTCATGTAGGAAGTAATAATCATATATGATGCTTTGCACTTTTGTAGCTAAGTTATACAGCATTGCTCAGTCTGGATTGAACAAAGTATCATACTGAGTGGTAAATGCAAGCGACTGTATGATAAACATTTATCAAGAAGTGGAGTCATCTTATGTGTTCCTTCCATTCCTCTATGTTGCCAAGGTGATCATACAGAGAGAAACCATCTTAATGTAAATAATCATATCCCTGAATATTTCAAATTCAGAATGTCTACTGAATAACATTAGAACTGTCAGACTTTTACAAGTAATTGTATCTGAAAGATCTTGCAGCTTTTAGTAATATATCTTTTAAGGTTATAGCCTCACAAGAAGGCAAGCCACTGAATTACGTTTTTCCTCCCATATATTGCAATGCAGCAGAATTGTGTGGGAAGAAATAAATTGTTCAGAAAAAGAAAATTCAAACTAAGACCCAGAATATCTGTAATGTCGAACTCTGAAAATAAGTCTTAAGCTGATAACCTTCAATGTATGATTTTCTTATAGGCATTCACCTGACTATTAGCAACTAAACTACCATCCAGCACTGGCTGGAACACTCTTCTCTTCTCAGAAATTCAGAGATTTCAGTGCTCTGAAAACAAAATGGTCACAAAAAAAAAGGCATGTTGCTATAAGGAGACTTCAGATCTGAAAGTCTTGAGGTCATTATTCACATTTTTTACATGTTATAAAATAAATGCTATAGGGCATACTCTGACTCAGTTAAATGATGGGGTTTCAGAAATGAGTAGGTGACAGAACATGTGCAGCTTCCAGAAATGGGACACAGCTCTGGGCCGAGTTCTAAAAACATTTCCTACAAGTATAACAAGCTTCCTAAAATTATTAAAGAAAAAGTTCTTCATTATGTGTATTTACAAATTTGAAGTTTTTCTTGACAAGTGGAATTTTCAAAAATCACCCTGTAATTACATGTACGTACATCTTTATGCTCTTTTAAAATATGACTAACACAGCTTAGCCAGTGACTTAGGCATGGTAAGCAGTGTGGTGTTTTTTGGGTTTTTTTTAGCCCATTCAAAGGTTGTAAGTATTGCTCTTGATGCTTGAGCAGAGTATTCAGACGAGCTGAGTTCCTACAGTGAGATCATGAGTGTCATCCAGAAGGTTGTACGCTGGCTGGAACTCAACTGCTCCCTCACAAATTATTACTTCCACCTCTGCTGCATTGGACTGGATTCCATGCATTTGGCAGATGTTACCATAACTGTTGTGTCATGTAAAGGAGATGGAAGGGTTAATCAACTTGTAGGGAGCTAGGTATTCCTCACATCCCAGGAAAGAGAAGGATGGTCTCACTACCATTCTCCTTTGGGAGTATCTTATGTCCACTAGGAAGTGGAGTTTTCCACATACACATGTAAAAGAGAATTCTGTTTTTTTCCATTAAGCATGTCTATGTTCTGCCATTAGATTAGGAAAACCACCTCAGAAAGAAATAAAATTATTTCTATAAAGATTCATTTTTCTTCATACCACTAAGATTGGAGGAAACACACCATAACCTTTTGAAGGATAAGGTGAGAAATTTTCTTCCAGAACCAGAGATCACTTCCAGAGCAAGAAGTCATACTCACAGTCTAGTTCTCAGGTGGTGACACCTTTCAATCTTATTTGTGTTCTTAGTCAGGTCTGATGTAGTCTAGCAATTACAAATGACACAGAAAAAGGATGTGCAACATTTTTTTTTTCCCTCAAAAACAAGATTGTAAATTGACAATGTGCAATTTGTGGGAGCAATGTGTGCTCCCTAGCACTCTTCAGAAGTGACCAAACTTTGTGTCAGCAGCTAAAATACCTTTCTAAGGCATGAGATGATCATCCCTCATATTGGATGTGACTTGTGTCTGCCCCAGTGACTGGATCAGTGCTGCCAGAAGCAGTTTGTAATGTGATGGAGGGTTGCTCTGAGGAATGATAGAGAGGAGGGCAAGCAGGGTGGGAAGGAATAGCCAGCTACTGCACAACAGATATTTTATATCAGGAATTCACACTGAGAGGCTGTTGAAATAGTGTTCAGTGAATGGCAGTGATTGAAATACTAGTCTTATTGCAGATGCAAAGACTGATTCAGATAGGGCATAAGCAGGTGCAGCTTCATTGAAGTCAGTAGTGCAGCACCCACTGGGCCTGAATTTAGCTCACAGTAGGACTTGCTGTGAAGTGTATTACACTAATGATAACTATGGCAACATACTGTTTTCTGCATGACCTAGATGCATTTGCCCCACATAGATGTTTTCACACCAAGACAGTGTTGTTTCTAAATTTCTTACCAGAAGATGAAATTGAGAGATGCATTTTTTTAGGCTCTAGACTATGTCTTTCTGTGGGTTTTAAACCTTTTGTCAGATGATTACACACATCTCCATTGTGGTTAGTATGCCTATAAGGATTTTGTAAATAGGGTTCCTAAAGACAGGTCCATATCGAAAGCCCCCCAAAGTTAACTGTATTTCTGGAGATGTATCTCAAGAAATATCTATATGTACAGGTAGAAAGATGTCTTGTTGGTAAGATTCTGTTAATAAGGTAGAACATGCACTTACTGACTTGCCATCTCTAAACCACAAATACTTTATCTGATTTTTAGTGTTTTACCAGGGTATAAGAGCCTATTAACTTATTTATCATTATAAAGCATTATCAAACACTATTTCTACTCTGGGAGAACACAGATAATCAAAAGGCTGTAGCTTCCTCTGCAAGCCATGCAAGACTTCATCGTTTTTGTGGTATTTTTTGCTCTGTTTTAATCTACATGATAAAGTTATGTGATACATGTTGGCTCCTTTCCTGTAAGCCTGGTTTTCTCCACCTTCCACAACACACATTGTTCTGTTCTGCTTTCATGTTTTCTTTCTAATCTTCTTACAAGATAAGAAAAAATGAGTAAGTTCTAAAATGTGCTTATTTGTTTTCTAAAAGTGTATTTACTGAGTGTATCTTGCTTGTCAGAATATTGCATCTTTCCTTCAGTCCCAGACTATCACACTGTGAAATATCTTTATGAAAATGTGCAGCATCAGAAAAAGCTGTACATAGAGCAAGAATAACTCTAATCAAATAATTGTAAAAATAAGTATATAAGCAGCAAATAACCTCAACATTAAATAAATATAACATCTGAAAGAATTTGCAATAAGTTTTACTTCCAATTAATTAAGTATTTGATTAGAAATGAAGTAGACTACAGCTAAGTGAGAGAGAAGGTTATATTCACCAGACTTCACCACCTCACTTTCTAAAATGTAAATTATAGAGTTGGTTGGATTTACTGGATCCTCTCTAATACCTCTGTGCATACATTTAAAACAGTTACAAAAGGGCCTTCTCAGCACAGATCGTAATTCAGACCTACAGGAGGAATCTACATCAAGCATCAGGGCAGGTGCTGAATGGAAATATGGTCCTCATTTGTGCTATAAGGTGTATGAGTATTCATAGAAAAGGGTGATACAAGTGTTTATTCTCAGATTAGGTGCACAGCTAGAGCAACTGGTTACAGAATGGCAAATATTTAATTCCTTTTGCAAATCAAGTAACTTGTTTACATGCATTTTAACCAATATGGTTCTGATCTGTGTATGAAGCCTGTGCTTTAAACGTACTATAATACATAATATTCAAAGATCACAATCATGTCAAGATTTATAATTGAACAAAATTTTAAATTTAAATTGCATATTAATCTTATAATGGTTAAATGAATAGGAAACTGATTTGAGTTCATTAAGGAGGCAATACTTTTGAGAATTACTTTAATATTGAAAACCAGCATTTTTAGAAGGGTGAATAAACTTTTCTTTCAAATTTTTGAGGTTCCTCCTGGAGAAGTGGAAAGAAATCACCACAGATTTTTTCAGTTTCTTGCAAAATTAACAGAACTTTGTTGTAAGTTTCTAACTCTAACCTTTCCTACTTTAGGCGTGGAAAGTGGAGACTCAAGTTTATCATGTTTCAATTTCCTATATATCTGTTTAAAATTGTCCACATGCTGTGAGAAATCAGACCTTTGCTTTTAATGCTGATACTTGAAACCTTTTTAATAGTTTTATCTTTGCAAACTCAGATGAATCTAAAAGTGTTAAGCTGTTTTGGAAGTTTTCTGTTTGGATATGAAAGGAAAGCTGCATCTGTTGATAAAAACATTTCAACTTGTATTATGTTAATACTTGTTCTTAAAAGCAAACAAGATTTTCAGATGTGTGTTATTAAAATCCAGAGGATTATCCCGATATGCAGACCAAGCCCACTTCACAGACAGGTCTGCTGTCTCCTTGGTGCCTGTGTAAAGGACATCGCAGGTAGACTTCACACCCTTGTGAGTCCTCCAGACTACTACCTTCAGACTACTACCCACTGATGGTTTTTCAGGTGGGAAGTGAAGATGTAACAATGAGAGGCTCAAGATCAATTAAAAGCTATTTCAGGGCCTTGGGACAGCTGGTAAAGGGATTAGGAGCTCAAGTTGTGTTCTCCTCCATCCCTCTGACATCTGCTATGGATGAGGGAACATATAGGAAGAGCCAGCAGGTCAATTCATGACTCCAGGACTGCTGTCATAGACAGGACTTTGGATTTATGAACGTGGCACAGTATACAAAGCATTGGAGCTGCAAGCACCTAAAGAGATGCACTTTTCCCAGAGCGGGAAAAGGATTCTGGGGCAGGAGTTGGCACGGCTCATTAAGAGGGCTTTAAACTAGATTTTGAGGTCCTGTCCAGCACAATGATTCTATGAATTCTATGATTCTATGAATTTTCTTCATTAATTCTCTTATAAAAAATGTGTGCTTAAAGGGACCAAAATCCAGTATTCTATTCAAAACTTTTTATTTTATATAATGTAATTGTGGGAAATTTTGTGTGCCTGTTATATTTATGGAACAATCATGTTAACATATGTGAGAAGTTGCATGTTGATTCTGGGATATGACACTGCCTGTTGCCCTATAACAAGATATATCAGGATGCAAACTCTGAAGACTACACAAAGTTGTAGCACAATGAGGGAATCATAAGTTACAAAACTATAGATAAGCAACTTACAGGGCAAAAGATCACTGTATGAGTAGGATTCCACATGATGAACAATCATGGAAGAATGAAACAAGGTAAAGAATATTTCTTTATGGTATTGTAAACAAATTGCCTGTTGCTGGAGTATGAAAAGCTTCTTGGGGTAATGTGACTATGCTTCTAGTAAACAACAGTGAGGGCTCCATTCCTTACATTGCCAAGGAGTTCCTTGTGTAGTTGAATTGTTTCATAGTGTTGACGGTACACAACACATCTCAAGCAAAGTACTGCTTTTTTCCTTCTGATTTATTGGACTTCCATTTTGTGGGGTTTTTTTGTGCTCTCTCCAAGTCAGGGAAAACTATTAGGAGACACATAGATTTCTCTAATGAGCCTACAGGTAATGCAAAATTCATATGCCTCTACCTGCAGCTGGGCAAAGAATGATACAGTGCACAAATAAGACAGGAAATTTTTCAATGTTTTTTTGAAGGCAAGAACCCTGGCTACTACTGGGCATCATGACCCACTTGTTAATTTTTAGGAAGAAGTGGATACTTTCCATGGGAGAAACTGAAGCATCAGATTTTCTCCTTGGAGCATTAATAAAAAGGGCTCAGTTAGCTTCATCTCATTATTTTACTATGAGTATTGACTTTGGCCTAGAGTCATGTATAGATAAAATGGTGCAAGGGCTTGTCCTAAGTGATTACTCAGAATTACAAATCATTTCATGTGTAACTGAATACTGCAGTCTGGCTGGCACTCTGCCCCTTGCTTTTCCCACCTTCAGCCCTCCAGCCTCCCCCTCTTCCGCCTCCCCTCCCCCAGCAAAAGAATGAATCCAACTTTAGTTAAATGGACAATTAATCTTAATCACTGAGAGTGGAATTTTAATTCACCAGCATGAGAAAGACACACATGGCTATCACCCAGCATTACACCAAAAAGATTTTAGAAAAAAACAAGGAACATGAAACTGTATACACTCCCTTTCTCTAGCAAAGTAAACTCTAATAGACAGGACTGGGGTTTTGGTGTTAGTAATTGACTGATCGTGTCTCATCATGTAAAAGATTATCCACTAAATGTGCGTGTTTTAAAAGGAACGAGCAAGAAAGTGAGAAAGATAAATTTTAGTAGCACTGGGGTTCTAAAAGCCCATTATTTTTAAGAGTGCAGAGAGGATCAATAAAATAGACACATAAAAAGCTCAAGATACATCCAAATAAAATAAAATAGAAAGTGCAATGTTCAACTTACAGAGTACAAGATGGGAGATGAGAAGAGATTCTGTTAGGGATACACCAGGTTTCCCGAGTGCATCTTCTGTGGTACATAACAGCAATTTTCCCTTGAGCAAGACCCTAGAATTTTGTCTAAGGTTTGTTTCACAGATAGACTTTGTATGAAGGAAGAAGAATCTTGTAACACTTTGCACAAGCACCTGTGAGCAAGGATGTAATTTAATATATACTCCAACTTAGTCTCCTAAGGTCACAAAGCAGATTTTTCTCTGTTTAGTGGAGATCTAAACAGAATTAAAATACTTTTTGTCAGCTACATGGTATATAAAGTAATCAAATGCCTGAAAGTACCTGCTCACAAAGGAAGGTCAGTGTTCACTAATAAAAAAAAAAATAATTTATTTATGTATTATAGTAAGATGTTTTATGAGAATATGTATTTGGAAGCATTTTTCCTTATTTCTGCAATAAAAACATTAAAATATAGAAGATGCAAAGCAGACATTGTGTAATTTGGAACTATAATACTGGTATCTTAACCATGTATTTTACACATGGCTTTGTAAAGGACTAAGAAAACATCCCAAATGCAGCAAAAAACTTAAGGAATGCCCCTGAAGCTTTGACATTGCCAAATTAGAGCTGAAATTATTAATAAAGAATATTAAAAAGAGTTGCTGAGGTGTATGTATTTTTTTGAATTGAAGGTTTATATTGTTTTCCTGTTCATTTGAAATACATGCCTGAATGTTTGTGTTCTTTTAGTTCACTTAGCTCTCTACAGTGGAAATAATTTATTTTCTAAATACAATCTGAAGGGTGCTGCTGAAATTAAATATTTTCATTAATTGGGAAAATACCTTCATAGAGATAATTTGAAATTTGTCATTTTGTTTAAAGCACTGAGACTTATACAGCCCAAAACTGTGTTTAACTCTTTAGTGGGATCAGCTTTGTTTCACCATGGCTGAATACATAAGTCTCAGGAAACTGTGCCTCCTGAAAGAATTGGCTAACCTTGCCACTTTGGAGATAATTGGAAGAGCCTTCTTGACAGAGTGTGGCATGGAATATATCCGGTTATTGTAATTATTATAACTAGCTGAAGGTCCATTATGCAGTTATATATGCTCAATAAATCATTTGCCAGTTGTGGTTGCTTCACCTGTCAAATAAAATTTCAGCTAACTTCTAAGAGTGTGTGTGGTTTTGGTGGTTGTGTTTTAATCTGTTTCCATTTCTTCAGTGATGTTTAAGGATTGCTTTTCCTAATTTTCAATATTAGCATCAAAATAATCTCTTTAAACCCAAATAAATAAATAATTATCAATAAAACAGAGGAAAAGGTTAAGTTGTGAGTACCTTACTGCTGAGAGGAATGTCTGCAAGCGTAATATGATGCAGATGAACTGGATGAAGACAAATGTCTACCTTTTCAATGAGTAATTCACATGACAACTCAGGTATGTTAGCTGGTCATGACATGACATTTTTGAAGAATTTATTAAACTAGGGAAGGTTTTCTTATTAATATTTTGAGAGAACCAACAATACAAACTCACTGATGGTTGTAAAATCTCCATGAGCACAACAGCTGCAATTGAATATGTTTCTGGAAAGTACTTTATCTAGAAAAGTCACGTGAAAATACAAAACCTAAATATCCTCTGACATAATACCAGGACCTGGTCAGTCCAGGACTAGAGTCATAACTGACTCATATTATTACTACTCATTGTTCAAACTATTGCATCAGATGAGGATGGTCTCTCTTATGGGCTATACAATTTACCATCAATAAGAAACTTAAAGAGCTTGTGTAACTAAACTGAACACTTGCTATTTTTACAGATCATATAGAAGACTTTATGTTCCTTCTTGCCTATAAACTGGTAAAAAACAATAAACAAAACCCATAATGAATAGTCATTAGGTAGGTCAACCCTTTGGAAATTTGTAATTGTGACAGAAAAGTATTCAAGAAAAATCTGTGTTTCTTACAGTCTAAAAATTAATATGTGTTGTTTACATTATTTTACACCCTGATATTTAAGAGACATTTTGTCCCCATTTTGGTAGTGGTAAAAAGATCAAGGAGTGACAAGAAAGCATGAAGCAGGGAAAATAAGCATATATTTCACAGCAAATGTACTGAGATTTCAAAGACAACCTGCATATGAAATGTAGGCAAATGGCCAAATTAAATTCATTTGTGCACCCTTTGCATGTGCATAATGACACTTTATATATGTCTGCCTTAGTACTCCACCTGAATTAGGGCAGAAGCTGAAGGCAGGCTACAACTGAAAATAAGCCCATCTCTGGGAAAGATGACAACACCTGGAACAAAGTTATGCTTTAACATTTTAATTAACCATGGTAGTAGGAGACAGATTCTGACGTGGTGTTTTAACATCCCCTAATGAAGGAAATCTGGCACACTGGTCATAGGCTGGGACAGCCTGGACGGAAACTTGCACAGAGAGAAGGGAAAAGATGCTCTAATGCATCCTCCAGAGGTTGACAGCTGTTAAGCCCATTGAAAATGAGGTGTTCAGCTAGTAAAATGCCTGGTATTGATTCTCATTAATAAAATAATTTCTTTGTGCCCATTGTTTGAACTGAACATGCTAGATGCTCTGTTCTTTCCCTTTCAGTACAAAGGACTGGAGAACAGAAGATGAACTGACCTCCACTGCCATAAAAGGGTGCATGTTCCAGTGATGTCTACCATCAGCTTCTACACTGGTGAGAGATTTGGAAGAGGTAAAGGTAGCTGCTATTCATGCAATCCTATTTACACAGTGTTTTCATAAAAGGAAGTCTATAAGCTCAAATGTAGCCTACTTTTGATCGTTTTGGTATCACAGTGTCTCAATATCTCTAAGGTACTGCTCAGGCACCCTCTCTTACCACTTCTCTACCCTTTGCAGGCAATCCCACCCCATTAGGTTCTCCAAAACTCTGAGTGCTGTAGGTAAGTTTCATCTTAGCCACTTTATGAGTAGATACTCTAAGTCCCAGTGACCAGTGCCACCCAGGTGTACGTCAGTAGGTAAATAGACCTGCTTAGTGCTACATGTTTTTTCTGTTTCATAGATGGAGAAAACAAATGAAAAGTTCATTGGTAGAACTGAAGCAGGAAAGAGCACATAAGTATTATTCTAGGAGGGATTTTATTATTACTACAGACTAGAGAAACAAAAGAAGACTTTCTTGAGTAAAGACTTAAATGAATATAGACTCATTTAAAATCTGCAACATATTTTCATGGCCTGATGTTTCCTTATTTTTCAGTAACTGGAACAAAATGGCAAGACAATGTTGATGTAGTTAATTCCATTCCTAAGAGGGGGCTGTTGACTCCACGGTTGAGTATCTTATTCATTAAATGTAAGAGAAAAAGAAAGAGTAAACAAAAGTGGTATGTTACTGCTTTTAGCTTTGATAACCTCTCACATCTAATTACAAATAAAAGGCTTCTCTGTATTGGTTGTCAAAATTAAAATAATGGATATTTTCTACTTCCTCCCTGGCCCTTTCAGACATCCCATGAAACTACAATAGGGTGCTGAAGTTCTGCCTCTGTCTGGGTGACTTCTCTGCAAATGAAGATGGATGGAGTTTTTCCATTTTAATTAGTAAGACCAGCTGCTCTCAAAAAGGGAGAGTGGGTTGGATTTTTGCAGGTCTTCCAAGCTAATGTATCATCAGAGTTTTAGTGACTGATTAAAGAGCTTGCTGTCCTAAGTTTCTACAGATAAGGCACCTCAACAATTTAAACAGACATCATGCAAATGAAAAAAGTCTTCTAACCATAGATATATATTTATACATATATATACCTGTAATGTAGCAAAAATTTATTTTGACCCACTCTGACAGTTGTTCTCAACATTCTAAAAAATTCACAAATTGTTTTGCATTTATTTATCATATTTCTTAAACTGTCATCCCCCTCACCTTCTTTCACTGTAAACAGACTTTTTGTGATTAAATTGACATTAACACCACTGAAGGTGTGGTTGCTGTATGCTTCATATTAGTTCTTTTCAGTCACCTCTTTTTACTGATATTGAGGTTTATTTTGTAGTTTATTTGGGGGGGGGTTGTTGTTTTTTGGTTTTTTTTCCAGCATCTTTGCTTTGCTTGGTGAGCTACAGCTCTGTTTAAGAGACAGAAAAAACCTGCTAGAAGCACAAAGTAGCCAACCCTTTTCTTCAAAGAGCCCTTCTGCATCTTGATAGGCTTCTGCCCATGCTAGGTTCTCTGCTAATCATGTGATATCTAATTATATATGAAATTTCTACATTACAGTACAGAATGCAGGCTGAGAGTGATCATTTAAACTGTTATTTTCTACTGAGCTGCATTAGCCTCTGGGTTACTACTTCTACTTTACTAAATATACAGAAAGTAGTTCTGTACTCTGTTTTAAAACTTAATAAGTTTTCACAGCTCATATCGTAACCCCATAATTGAAAGTGTACAATGATTCTTAGAAAGGGGTGGTCCCTGCCTGTTACAGATAGCCAATGTGCTGGTGTCATAAATGCCCATTTTATAGATGGATAATGTACTATAGTAATAATTCTTTATTGCTGATGGTTATTGCACTAGATCATGACCCTTGGATATTGAGAGTCAGTTTTTAATATCACAACCATTTACAGAGGTTAATGTACTAGGTTTTGCAGCTTTTGACCTTTTGATGGTGAGGGTTAGGAGGTTGCATTTGTGCACTAAACTGCCAGAAAATATCTGTTTATTTATCTTAGCCATAATAGACACAGTTACTGCTTTTAATCAAGAAGCTGAGAGCAATGTGACTTGCAAAAAATGAAACTATTTGAGCTGCATCTTCTAAGGTACACTCAGCAGTATGACAGTTTCAATTCTTATTGATAAGAAAGTAATATATTAATATTCAATCTGTACTAGGGTTCATCCATACAAATATAGCTGAAATTCAATTATGTTAATAGAGTATATTTTTTTAACCATGGTTCTCAATCGGGTATTGTTTTGAAGATCACAATCAGGTTTATGATCTGGCCATGTTACCTATGCACGGCTTACTCAGGAGATAACTATTCTGATCTGAAGCAGTCACAAGAGGCTAAGCACAAGGCTAAGTTTTCTGGTTGAAGTGTATGAACTCTTCTGTTTCCAAACCATTTTTCTTATGCTATAAAATGTCTGCTACACGAGGCAGCCATTTTAGTCCTTCCCCAACAATGAAACAAACATGAAGTCTTTAGTAGCAAGAATAGTGTGAACTACAATTGTAAAAAAATTTAAATGTAGCCTTTTTCCTCTTAGAAGTTCAAGTCAGCTGTGTCACCTACCGAGAAAGTAAAAGGTAGAGGTGAAGGAAAGAAGAAAAAAGCTCAGAAACAAAAGCAAGAGAATCCAGTAATTATTCTGAAGTCAGTACTTCAAAGGACAAACTAATGCTAAATCTGGGGAATGTTAAAGGACCCTGTCTGTATTTAAAATAAACTTACAAAATAAGTTGTGATTTGATTGTTTAAGATGCACATCCAAGTGGGGATGTTTAAAAAAAGAGATGAAAAAAAGATGGAACAGTGGGTTCTCTGAGTTCAGATCAAGACCTGATGCTCTGACCAAGCTTTCTAAATTCTCCTAGTCATCCTTTTATAAATTAATTCTAAGAACTAGAGTCTGTAGGACTTTTTTTTTCCTTTGTTTCTAGTCAGCAAAAGTTTTGCAGAATTCTGATTTTTAAAATAATTATTACTGTTATTTCTTTTTAACTATGTTTTAACTACAGAATAAATTAGAAAGGCACATGAAAATTTGTCCATGTCTAATGAGAAAATTTGTAAGGCACCTCAACTGCACCGGCTTTTTTACTCCTGTTTATCCTTCTTACAGATTTTATCCTCCCTTTCCCCTGTTCTTTACAGCCTCTGCTATCATAGCAGTGTGGGTGGGAGTGCTGCATTTTGTTTGCTAAGCCTGTGATGCTGAATGATTCCAATATAATCAAACTACACTTTTATAGTGCCACTTTATACAATGCAGCCCAGGGTGCTAACAGAATAATAAAATTAGCAGCTCAGATAATGACAAGCAGGGCAGGTCAAACAAATAATCTTTTAGACCTGGAATTGAAACTGAAATGGTATCAGAGTTGCAAACAGCCAGAGGCAGTGATGACAGAGCTCAGACAGTACTTAAACAACCCCCAAGCATAGATATTTGGGCAGTGTTTTGGAGATCTGATCATGGATGATACTGAGTGCTTCCTGGAGGCCAAGAGAAAGTCATAGTGAATGGGATAGTGTTATAGTAGTGGTACTGACAAGTACTCAGCACCTGAAAGAATTGGATTTTAATGCCCAACCTGAATTTTTATTTGTAATCAGTATTGTGTTTTTGAGGTACCCAGGGGCAAGAGTATTTCTACTCTACCTCATCTGTAGTTACCTCATCTGTAGTTGATTATGTCTCTTTACCTTCAGCTTGACTCCATTTACAATGACAAAAAAAAAAAAAGTATCACATTGCTGATGTGATGAAGTACTTCTGTGGATTTCTTTCAAGGAATGTTTTTAGAGGTAAGAGCCAACAGCGCATTTGCAGTTTTGAGATCATGGAAACTTCCTCTTTTTCAATCAGGCATCCTACAAATCTCACAGCACAATAGAAAATGTCTCTTATATTATGAGGATCTAATCCAAATCTATCAAGGAGCTGCCCTCTGAAGGTGTGAGAAATTCTTTAAGATTTACACCAGTTAGGTACAAGTGCTTTTCGCTTACCAAATGAGTGATGGTCAGACCAATTAACTACAGTATATAGTACTTAAAGTGATGGAGAAAGACATTGGATGGCCAAATGATTAATGTCAAGCTATCTATTTTGATGTTCGAAATTCTAATTGTGTTTAGCTCTGACCTCCACCCTCATTGCTACCAATATAATTACAGGATCTCATATAAATGAGATGGATTAAAAAAAAAAAAAAAAAGAAAAAGAAAAGGAAATTACTGTCTCTAGTTTTTCCTCAGAAGATTTTCTTATATCTACACATAGAAAAGTTACATTCATCATTCTTTTGGCTGTCTGAAATATGCTCTTAGGAGATAATAGTGCTTCCTTGCTTAAAGTTATAAATGTATATTTCTTTCTCTCTCTTTTTCTCTCCTTCTCTCTCTTGTTCATTGCTTATTCTTTTGTTTGTACAATGTTCTTTTATCCTGAGCAATATAACATTTTAGTTGTTGTAATAAATGCCTTCATGTGAGGCAGTTCAGCTAAGAGAATGTTATTAGACTGTGCTCTCAGGCAGTGCACCTTCACACGATCAATACGAATCTGAGGCTCTGTTCATTCCCTCTTTGCTTAAATTCCCTGCAAATGTGCAAGGGAAGCAGCAGAGGGTGTCATCAATCATGGGCCACTCTGACATACACTGAAACCTGACCAATGCTGAGATGTTTTAATAAGGCATCCATTAAAACCCTCAAATAAATTGCAATTTGAAAACAGAACATAATACCAGCCAAGTTTTCCTCATCCATCTTCTGGCATGTCATGTAATGTAATTGCACTGTTAATTTATCCAAGAAGTTTCTCTGTACACGGTTTTACTGGTGTTGCTTAATTTCCCTGCAGACTATTTATTTGTATATGTGTGCATGTAGCTGGGTTGTGCATTCATGTGTTGTGCATATATGTATATGTATCTGTTTCCACTTTAGGAGTAGATTAATAGCTCTGTTTAGCATGGCATTAGGAAGAAAAACAATCAAGGATTTGAAATGTTTGACATTTTGTCAATGGCTCCTGAGCTTTCTGATATTTCCTAACCAGTTCTCGCCTGGAGCAGGCCCCCCGTTTCCTTCCCTTCACAGCTTGCTATTGGTTTATGCCCCTCAAGAGTGGGATCACTCAGAGCGCCTGTGGATCCCATCAATAAATATTGACAAAAGGGTTGAGGGACCATTTAAGATCGCAAAGCAATGGCAGTCAAAACAAGACAATGCTGATTTCTGTTCCTGTGCTTAGGAGACATGCATGAAGTTTTGACAAGGGTAAGGAAAGTGAGAAGGTGTAGATCAATAGGAGAGAATGAAAAAGTGTTTCTGTAAAATAATGTTAAAGCTATTACATTTAATTTTCTTTTT
>VWZY01001295.1:64795-109158 GCA_013399075.1 Chloroceryle aenea | reverse complement strand
TTTTTTAAATATAAGTGCTAGGAGGGAAGATACAGGCAGGAGCTCATATAGATTTCTTTGTCTCACATGCATAAATCTAAAAGTAATGCTATTCCTGATGTATGGCTGCATCAGCAGTTTCTTCACTTTTATTTATTCTTCTGGGTTTTTCTTAATCCTTTATCTCTTTTTTTTGCTACCAAAAAAAAACATTCATAGGCATAAAGTAAATATGGTTGCCATGCACCAAGCACTTTAAATCTAGTCTTGCATTCTAATTTTAATACAAAATATAATTTTATTGTTTTAACCAAACATTTTCCATTTTGAGTCAACAATTGCCATATGATAAATAAATAAATATCTTATTTTTTCTTTTGTCAGTACAATGAAATTAATACTAAATATCCAATAGTAATAAATAGCTTTTCAAACCAAATAAACCAGGACAATTAGGTTTGACATCTACAGTTTGATACTTATTAAGACAATGCACCCCATTTTTAAGGAACTGATCCTTAATCTATTTTTTTTACTTCTGTGTTTTCAGTTACATTGCAGACAAGTGTAGGACATAATCTGTACAGAGATAGAATGAAAGGTCTGGCTTTATGAATCACTGGGCACTCCAGGTTCTGAATGCCACAGAAATTATGGGGATCAGTACTGATAATAAAATCCCAAATGTGCAGTACAAGGTTACTAAACACATAATGGACACTCCAGTCATTGTAGTGCCAGCATCTTAAATCTTTGTGGAAATAATTTTTAATAATTAAAAACAAAAACAACAACAACAAAACCAACCAAACAAACAAAAAACCCCACTTTTTTTCATTTTCACTTGATTCCATTTTTTACATCAGAGGTCAGACATCAAAGTATAATGCATTTAAAAAAGGTCATGAAGCAATATTGCTGCAACCTCTCACAAAGGGTTCTTTCCATGCTGACATTCAAATAATATGTGTTACTAAGACCCAGAGCAACAATTAATATTGGCATCAGCCACAATGTCTCCCACAGCCAGCATTCACAAAAGTGTGAATATATCCATAGAAAAATGCACTGAATTTTTTTCCATGAAATTATTGTAAGTGTATGCATAAATTAGGAAAACACAGATATTTCCAGAAGGTTCTATTTTATTAATTTTCTTGCGTGTAAGGCAGAGTTTTATTTCTTTGTTTCTGTTTAATCAGCCTTAAGATTAACACTGCATTTATGTGAAGGGTTTGGTGGGGTACTTGATCAATTATGCAGTAATCATCCTTGAAATGTTCTTTTTGATATCAAAATGATGCCACTGTAATCATCATGAGTAATCACTACTTCACTTTCTTTCTACATTTAATATTATTGGGACTGCAAATATTACAGATGAGAACCTGTTTGGACATGTATGTATAAAACATCATTTGTGATACACGTATATATATAGGATTAGTGAAATACTAATACACTGAGAATGCTGAATTCAGTTCTGTCTGTCTAAGAAGAAATTAATATGTCTTAAAATGATATTAAGAAAAAAACCCAAACATTAAATATAAATATGCTTGCTAAATAAAATTAAGCAGCATTTATGTGTCTGTTTCACACATACTGGGCGTGATTCTCACATTCCCTAACGACGCTATACATCACTTTGCTAGTGTAAAGGGAGCATAAATCATATTTACACTTACTTCATGGCTCCTTTATATTGCCAGAGTCATGTAAAACAGTGCAAGCCTAAATGAAGTTTGAAATAAAAGGAAATGCAATAAAATTCTGCAATCACAGGTAAAGCACAAAAGACACACTCATGTATTTCTGGTACAGAACTACTGCCCTTATGGAAATCAATGGAGGGACTATTTAGTTACTTCCTTAGGAAACACAGGAACATTTAAAGGAAAAGGGCTTGACTGTTGAGTCCACTGTGGCCTGCCCCATTTAACCCTGGGATGTTTTTAAAAGGGTTGATTTGTTTTACTTTTTGATTTCCCTTCTCTGAGCTCTTTCTTGAACTGATTTATAATTCTTGCATCTATTGCTGCCTTCAGCAATGTGTTCCATAATTCAGCTACCCTTTGTGTAATTAAATTCTGCTTGAATTGCTTATAGGCTTATATTTCTTATAAGCTTCCTCCTTAATTTCAGTCTGTGATCTCTTGTTTCTGAGTTACTAAAATTTCACTGGCTATATCAGGAAAAAGATAGTTCAACTAGTAAAATACCTGTGTCTGAATTCTATCTGAATCTTAGGTAGGTAGGCAAGCAAAATCTCTGTAAACTTAAACAGGATTTAAATTTTGGTCCTTACAATTTTTTAGTGTAGGTTTGTGATATCTGAAATCTACAGAGATAAAATATGTGACACTATAAATAAGCCCTTGAAAATATTTTTTTCATCCCTGTTCTGGAGACATTTCCTATATTTTCTTAACTATTCCTTTGTTTAAAATTTGGATATGCCTGAATGTTTAAAATTCCCATTTGTGCTATTTATAATATGCATTTTTATATGCTGCCCTAATGCTCTGATGTTTATGTGTCTCTTAAAGGAACAGGCTTCTTTCTCCTTCTCCTCCCTCCTTTACTTTGAAAAAAATCTCAGGAAAATATGCCAGTAAACCAACATGACCACATGCAGTGATATTTTCAAGAAAACCTCAGGAGAAAACCATTTAAATTTCATAGCATAAATCTGAGCTCTTGGCCAGCCTTCCGTTTGCAAGTCGCCTGCACAAGTCTCATGCTAATTCTCCACCAAACCTCCAGTTTTATGAAAGCTATATTTTATCTGTTTGGTTCTTTGCAGTCACATGAGAGTTGAAAAAGGAATATTAGCACCACTCACATTTTATGGCAGAAGACACAGTACTTGGTTGACCCCTTTTTCAGGTCCTATTGAATTTCCTATACAAAGGAAATGAAAATGTTTTATATTTAATGCAGCAGCATATAACAAGAGGTTTAGTTATTACACATAATACTGTAATTTTCTGCTTTTTGTTTCCATTGCCTAAACTGAAATTTCAAAGCACAATGTCTATTATTTTTTTCTATGTTGCAGCTTCAGACAGGAGGAACAAGGAACACCATCATACATATGCAATTCACTCCGAGCTGGTAANAGTCAGTACCTAAATTACACCAGTTCTATAAAACAGGCCTAAATTCTATTTAGTGTGGCAAGTAAATAAAACATATGTTGTAATTTGGTATTTAATACCAATGCCACAAAGTCAATGCTATGACATAAATTAGATTGCTTAAAACCTCTTACCATGAAATAAAATAAAGCTAAAACATGTGAAATTCTAATTTCAGGAATTAAGCCATTGGTTTCAATGGAACAGGATTTCACTCAGAATATCTGAAAGGCCAAATACTTGTCAATCTTGAGATAGATAGAAGACTCAAGTAGCTTTTAGGGGGATAATAGATAGATTGACAGATAGATAGATAAATAGATAGATATGAGTTGGGCTATATAGCTATTGTTCAAGCCAACACACTTAAATATACTGTATTTTTTTATTTCACCTTTAAACAAAGATCATACAAATTCTTATCTCAGGGCATTGCTTGAAAAATATAAAAATCCAAACAATCTCCTATGCAGAATGGACGGGTTTTTTGGCTGGATTATTATAGAAAATTAGAAATAGAAACANACCGTTTTTTATTTGACCCTAAATCTCAGTTAAAATATATTGGAGATATTGGACTCCCTGAGAGCAGTTTTGGCATTTGGGTAATTCTGTCCCCTGAATCTTTCCCTCTAATCTTTTGACTTGTATATCTCTCCTAGTTGCTACAAACATATATTAAATATATATATATANCTATGCAGAATGGACGGGTTTTTTGGCTGGATTATTATAGAAAATTAGAAATAGAAACATAGAAATGCTTGGGTTGGAAGGGACCTGTAGAGGTCATCTAGTCCAACCCCCTCTGCTGAGAGCAGGGACATCCAAGGAAAGTGCAGTAGTACAACTACATTCAGAGTTCTGAGTTCCACAGTATCTGGAATCCTGGAATTAAGATTTTCTTGCAAAATTTACTGGTTTTCTGTGGTATTACTTTTACTTATAACCAATTTTCAAGGCTTTCTTGTTGCAAGAAAACTTATATTATCACTGCATTCTTTATTAGCTACCTCTTGGTTTCCTTCTTCAGTCATTGGTTTGCTCTTGAATCCTCCAGTGATTGCTACCAGCACCGATGCATCCCTAATTTAACATCCATAGTTTAACTGAGGAAGCCCTGCAGCCACTATTTCCTTGGTTGTGGGACCACAGTGCTGGTGATGCCTTTGTGAATGGTTCAAACACCTTTTCCCTCCCAATGAATGGAATCCTTATCTACACGCTTATCTTTATATAATCCTTATCTACTCTCTTGCTCATGTGTTAAATAGATGCAAGTAAAATGTGCTCATGACCACTCTCCTGCATCACCCACTCTAAAACCACCTTTGTCTGAAGGGGACAACAAAATGGGAGGTATCCTTTTTCTTTTTTGAAAGTGTGATGCTCCCTCAAGAGTTAACTGGAATTTGGTGTGATCTCTGTTGTCTATTTGAACAAAACATTGACATGACAGACAATGCTGAAAAGAAGAGCTATGCAGTTCATGCAAACATCCTTTTCCTTTCCTTCCTTCCTTCTCTGTCTTTCAGAGTAAGGCACAGCCACCAGAAAGAAACAAGGTTTTTTTGGTGTTCAACACTATTCCTAACAAGTTCATAAGTTTTGCAGTACACTGAAACAAGATTTTTTTCAGAATTACCTTTTAATGTTTAATAGTCTTACTAACTCTTCTGTCTTAATTTTTGATAGGAAAAAGGCATAGATTATGACTTTATGAAGAACACTTCAACAAGGATGGCAAACTTCACCCTTTTGCCTATAATATCTCATGTAAGCAAAAGCAATCCACTGCTGAAGATTTTCAGGCTCATGAACTAAACTTTGGGCTGAGGAAACTATTCCCCCCATGCACTGTACAAGTTACTGAAGGCAAGAAGTGAGGCACAAGTAAGTTGAGCTTCAAATAGTCAGGGATGAAAAATATTGAAATTTTAGGAAGAAAGAAGGCAGTAAACATTTCCTGGTAAGTTGAGGTGATGAATATTCTCCTCAGCTCTTCCTCTCATTTGGAGTGACTAAGCAGTCTGTGCAAGGCTGTCACCTATTCATATTCATTGGCAGGAATGATAAAAACTTATCCATCACAGCTCACATATTTTCACTTGCTATTCACAAGCAATTCTGCAGCAGGGACTTTTCAATGGCAGGGCCTGTTCTATGGCATATAAATTGGATCAAAATGGGTGATAAACTATAAATGCGCATGCATGTAAGTAGCATATTTTTCTATACGCTGTACCTTTTCTTACAACACTGCCTTTTATTGAAAGACAAAGCTGATACAGACTAGTAGGAAAGACAAGATACTCTGCTCTTAAGGAGATCTTGTTTTTCTTCCAAAGTGTTTACTTCAGATGAAAACAAAGACAGTTCAGAATCTGAATACATGGACAAAGGGACTTAAAAAGTCTATTGGAGCTGGAATAAAGATGATTTTCATGACTGTTTTTTTATGTGTAACAAACCTGAATTCTGATGGTACACAGTGATTGCTGTCATCTCTCTATCTTTTGCTTATACCTTTCAATAAAAAAGCAACCTGCAGTATCTGCTCAAGATCCTGAAGAAGCTGAGCACAGATGGCTGACTAAGGAATATCTAAACATTCTGCTGCCTTTTACTGCCACCTTGGTCAACAATGTTCAGTACTGTTGCTAATTAATTCCTTAACCATAAAGATTTTAATCAAAAGGCACATTTTGATCTTATGGTGTATCTTCTCGTCTAAAGCAGTAATCTCTGCATCAAATCTAACAATTCTTTAGGAAACTTTAGGAAAGTTTTCAGTTTTGACATAAAAGCTACTTAGCATCATGTGCATCACTGCAAATCTACCTGCAAAGTATTCACTGTTATTAATGGAGATTTATTTTACTTTCAACAGCTCTGTATCTGTTGATATAATCCTGCATAAGCAAACTCGTTATGAAATTGTCACTATATTTTTTTTCACATATCAGTGACTTTAAATTGCTAAATCAATTAGTAGAAAAATATATATGCATATGTGTCTTCAGTTCACCTAAGAGAGTGGAAAAAAAAGGAGATATATGTTAAATGCTGATGTAAACTTGGAATTCTGGGACTTCAAAATAGAATTTAGACACCACGTTCAAAATTAATATATCTGATGTTATTAAGCCTACAGAGGCATCAGAAGTAAATATTTTGTCCAACAGAACAGAGACAATTTGGAAACATGTTCAGGCAAATAGAGATCACTTCTAAAGGTTTCTGGATTTGCTCTAGACTTCCTGTGTGTTAGGAAATACAATTAGACTTGATAGATCAAACAAAAATTGTGGAGGTGGCAGGTTTTAATCTAAAGACTTTTTGTTCTTGTTGTTAAAATGTATGAGAAAATGCCTGTGACAAAGATTGGAAAACACTGCAGTTGATTCAAAATTTTAAAATAATTTTAAGCAACAAGGAGGCCTCTAAAGCTAGTGAAAATTTGGTAAATATTTGGGACTGGGCTTTCTGAAGTGAAAAAAAAGTAACTTTCCATTTATGTAGGTTTGGCATAGGTGCATATGTATTTTGGCAGTTGATTAATGTTTCTCTTAATTATGCCAAACTTTCCACAAGCAATCTTTAATTTTTTTTTTTGACAGTTTATAGAATTGACAGATTAAAACCACAAACCTATTTGAAGACTTGTGTCATTATTTGAAAATAAGTTTCTAATTTCCTTCCAGTGGGTTGCTCAGCCCTACTGAGAAAAGAAAATGTCAAAATCATGAAAAAGCAGTTAAGTGAAAAGTTAACTCCTTTCTGAGAAGAACTGGAAATTCATTTATTTGGATTTATTAAATGATTTATACATTTATAAAGGCACATTATAATTCCGTTGTGTGTTTTTTTGTCTCCTTTGTCAGGTCACTTTAGAATGTACAACCCAGAGGACAGGTTACAATATTTCAAGGGGGATAATTTTCAGAATACCTACATCCAGTGATACGTAAGTAAACATATAAATAAATGAAAAGCTATAGTGAGTAAATTATATGTTAGAAGAAAAACCTTGATTTGCAAAGTACTGTTTCTGGAGTCAATATAACCTGAGTAAAACAACTCAATTTTTTTTTTTTTTCAATTTTATTTTATTTCATAAACTGTTTGTTACATATATTCGGCTCTAAGTTTCTTGGTATTTTCTATGGGTAATATGACCTACTATCAATCTTAGTCAGAAAGTCACTGTGAAAATCTATCCTTATCTCCTTCAAAAAACAATTAAGGAATTCCCTCATCCAGACCATAACTGTTGATTGAGTTAAATCACAACTTTTAAACAGAAATACAACCCTGCTCTTCGGATAATTTCCTGGAGACAACATCCCATCCTTAGATAAACTGTTTCAATGTTCCATGATATATTTGATTAAAAAGTACCGCATTACATACAGTTTTCACTGCAAAAGCAAGTTGCTATTTTCTTTCTATTTTGCCAGAAAACTATAGTCACAAGATGCCCTAAAAGAGTCAGGGTCGTGTCTCATAACCATTGGCCTAGAAAATACTTAGCTTAATGAGATGTCAAAGCATCTTTCCAAATTAAAAGTGAAAAATTTATGGAATATTTGGCCTTTTTTTTTTTTTTCCCTAGGGTTGCACATTGTATCAGCTTAACTATTTATATTTAAAAAATAACTTTTAGAGTTCATAAGGCCTATATTAGGTCTAATTAGGAAGAAAAAGTTACGCATTTACATTTGCACAATTCACATCTAAGTGAGGAAAAAAATAAAAAGTTATGAGAAAGACCTTTTCAACTCTCAGTGCTACCCTTATAATTCCAGAACCGACTCACTTTGCTCAAAAGTGAGTTCATATGTATAATAAATACATATATAGGTAATAAATCATCATTTCACCATCACAAATTTTCATTAACTTCCTTGAATTTCTTTACTTCAGCCACTCTACATTCACCCCTAGCTCATTTAGTCACAAGTGAAAAAAAATCAAACTTTGATTCCTAAACTTTTGTAATTGCAGTAAGCTTGTACTTTCTAAACAGTGACAGCTCTATAAATGTAATTATTAACTACTTTGCCCTACCACAGATTTATCACAGCGGCATAACATTTGCCTGCTAAGAGCGGACTGAATGAAGGCAAGTGAAATTTGAACATAAGAAGTTCTTCTACCATTTTACCACTTTAGCCTACCTCTTTACACAAAACTGAGGTCCTTTGACAGACCACAGTTTGAATATATTGTCCAAGACGAGTAGCATTTCAAGAAGAAAGCTCAACATTAAAAAACTGTGAGACAACTGCCTGGCTTCCTATAAACAGATGCTATTAGAATCACAGAATGGTAGGCGTTGGAAGGGACTTCTGGATATGAATTCCAACCCTTCTGCCAGTGTAGGAACACCTAGGACATGCCACACAGGAACATATCCAGGAGGGTCTTGAAAGTCTCCAGAGAAGGAGAGGTTGTGGACAACCTCCCTGGGCAGCCTGTTCCAGTGCTGTCACTCACAGTAAAGAAGTTTTTCCTCATGCTGAGGTGGCACTTGCTATTAGTAGCTACTGCAACTGTTGATAGTTTTCCTTTGGTTGGTAAGAAAGCCATGGGTTGTGCATAGCTCCAAAAGTAACAGAATTGTCTCATACTGTCTAAAGTGGTCCTGAAAAAAGGACAGTGAGAAATACCATATTCTGTACATAGACTGTTTTTTCTACTTATCACATGCTGGCTCATGTCCACACGGCTGTCTACCAGCACCCCTGGGTCCTTTTCTGATGGGCAGCTTTCCAGCCACTCATCCCCAATCCTGTAGCGCTGCTGGGGGTTATTGTGACCAAAATGCAGGACCCAGCCCTTGGCCTTGTTGTACCTCATAAAATTCAATCCAACCTATCCAGGTCCCTCTGAAGAGCCTCCCTGCCTTCAAGCAGGTCAACACTTCCACACAATTTGGTGTCGTCTGCAAATTTACTGAGGGTCCTCTCAATCCCCACATCCAAGTCATCAGTAAAGATGCCAAACAAGACTGACCCCAAAACTGATCCCTGAAGAACACCACTGGTGACTGGCAGCCAGCTGGATTTCACCCCATTAATCACAACTCTCTGAGAACTGCCAGCCAGCCAGTTTTTAACCCAGTTTTTAACCCACCACACTCCATCATGTAACAAAAAACAATGATTCTAAAACAAATCAAGAAGCTCAGTAGAAATCTTGTGTAGAAATCTTGTGTAGTAAGTTTGTTTTTAAACTGTGATTACAGTCATGCAGTGATCCATTACTGAATGCATTTGCCTAGTACATCTGTAGTGTGTGTAGTACTGTTGCCTGCAGAGCATTAGATTATTCTGTACTAAGCACTATGTAAATGTGGAGGAAAAAGATAGTGCTTGCCCGAGAGAATTTATGGGTTCTTTGTAAAGTACAGCAGGTTGTGTGCATATAGTTCAGTAGAAGAGTTCGTGGACACAATGGCAGATATTTCCAGTACTCATAAGCTGTACCCAAACAACAGTTTAATGAAGTTTGCTCTTAAACTCAGATGGTGTCACAGGACTAATCTTCAGATTTATATCTAGCACGATAAAGGTAATTTCAAAATTTTTTTCAAGCTAAATGGCTTTTTCAATAGCAAATCTATTTTTAAAAGGAGTTGAATTTCTTTCATAAGCAATTGCATCCAAATTAATATCTACCATACTTTAAAAAGAAGGTAGACATTTCAAGTGGTATAGGAAGTAAGTAAGTAAATAAATAAATAAGACTGTCAGATACAGTTCATGAAAAACAATTCCAAGGAAACTTGTGAGTTTTACAACCATTTAGGGAATTATTCTCTCATTTGAAAATTTTCCATAGGAACAGTTATATGTACATGGGAAGTCTAACTACATAAACCCAAATGTGAGCTGGAATAAGAAGCAATGTAATTTCATGTGATTTTTACATTAGAAACTGCAAGAGAAACTCCAATTAGATAGTGAAGATATTCATAAAAGTTCTGAAACTTATTGGACTAATACATCTAGACATTTTCTTCCAGGCTTCTGAACTGATTCAATTCAGGGAAATGCAGTACAGTTAGCATTCAACTTTAATTGCAATGAGGTGACAACATACTGGGTAATGAGTTGTTTATGAGTTGTAGATGTGTTTACAATGAGTTGACAATGTGTTGGATAAAGTGTTCTTCTAAAGTTGTAGATCTATTTACAGTGAGCAGTGGGGGAATGTTCATTAGTTGTCGATTTGTTTGTTTACATTGTTTTCGATTTGCAATTGCTATAAAACAAATCACAGGCTGATGAAGGATGATTGTTTGTGTGCTTTAATGATTTACTGTAGTAGCTTGTCTGAAAAAGTACTTAACTCTGCTTCATCTGTCAGTTCCCACTGCAAAAGCTCCCAGTCACAATAGTTTTATTAGCACAGCATGGGCCATTGGTAAGAACATTATGCATCTAAAAAATCTCAGTGCTTTCCTGTTCAGTCTGTTGTATTTTGGCTGGCTGAGCTGAACAGAATTCCTTCTGCTCTGTACAAGTTTATATCTTTTAATATGCTCCAAGATGTACATTTGAAGCTATATATATGCACCAACCCTGGAAATTCTTTTTCTGATGTCTCCTCAGTAATGTCACATTAAAGTTATACTCATGCTTAAAGTTATACTGCTGTGTACTCTTTCTTACTGCTGCTACCTTCTCAAAACCTTTTTTTTCAAGATACCATCAGGTTATGCTGGCCTACACAGCATGAAGAAAACAAATAAGCACTGAAGGATACTGGCTTTTCGGTTACAGAAAATCTTTCCATAGTTTGCAGCAATTTGGCAAAATATACATCATAAAAGATGTCACTGTGTGTTTAATATTTTTTGTTCAAAACAGACATAAAAAATAATTTTCTTCACATGCTAATTTTCCTCAGTTACATTTTCTATGTTCCCGAACAACTGCGTTCCACAAGTTTTCTCCTTGTTACTGTCAATAACATTATATTACATATTTCACACTCCCCACTTCTTCTTCCCTAGTTATGTTTCACTGTGCACAATGGCAATTCCTGAAAAAAAGTGATCATCTAGCAATTATTAGAATGAGATTTTTGTGAATCCGAATTTGGGGTTTTCAGATAAACAGGAAACAGAAATGGAGACAGTTTCTAGGTCTGGACTTACAGAGAAAATAAGAACTAAGCAAACTAAAAATGTACTAATCCTGATTTTAGCCTTCAGCCCATGACTATAGGCATATATTCCTATCACATATGTTGGGGAAATCTTAGAGGAAAACCTCTTGTTTGCAAACTGTTGCTTTACTTATTTGCACTGGCAATTTTCACCACAGAGCTTGAAAGTGCAGGAGACAAATTATGGGAAAGTCAGAGGCAGGAACTAATGGAAAAATCTTTTAACCCTCTCCCTTTCCCATTTGGAAAAGCCACACATGTTTTTCCAGCTGCACAAAATTTGTGCTAGTAAATACAAAGTGTGGGCACAGACATATTCTAATTAATTAAATGGAAATTTTGTTACTCATTTTGTTCTGGTAGCAATGGGCCTAGAAGATATCAGATTCATTTTCTACTCTAAGATTCTGGATTTTTAATATTAAACACTACAGAGACAGGTAAGCTCAGATAAGCATTACAGCATCATGATGTCTTTCTGGGGAAAATAACACCATTCTGGAAAATATGAAACTTTCATCCTCAATTTTGCTAGACGAAAAAAAAAAAAGAAAAAAACAAGCTAGCATCTGACATTTCTGCATCTTTTAAGCACATGGTTTTGAATGTTTTTCCAACCCATATCTTATCATGGATTTCTCCAACTGCTCAAACACATTTTTTTTTCTCAAATACCTGTTAAAAACTCCCCAGAAAGCTGATAAAGGAGTCTAAGAAATGTCTGAGGTGTGGATTGCATTGCTACACAGAAAACCTGCTCCACCTAGTCAATATGAACAGCTTCCTGACCTTGTCAAAATATTATTTTGAATATCATAAATAATATAAGAACTAGTTTCAAAATCCAGTTACTAAAATATCAGGCATCTAATGAGACTCTGAGATCTTAGACACATTAGAGACATCTGGAAACCAAAAGTCTAAATATGTAGCATTCAGAAACTGTAAACTTCTGCCTATAATGTGAGTGAATTACCAGTATCCTAACTTTTTATCTTTCTTTCTTATTACACATTTATCATTTGTTTGTAATTAGCAATTCAATTTTTTGGAATTTATACACTCTAATGCTTGATACCCTTTCCCACAGTGGTTATGCATAAGGGATGAAAGCTGTATCTGCAATGAGGTGCTGGCTCCATGACCTCCCCACTCTTACGAGAGGAAGTTTTGGCCACACTGGTGGAAGAGGGAAGAGAAGATTGATGGAACCACTGTCTAGACTGTTCCAGAATTCTGTCCACAAAACCACAAGTGGGCAAAGGGCTAATCCACCTACACTTTTATGCTGTCTGGGCTTTCTTATCATATCAGTTGTGAAGTTAATGCACTGAAGCTGGAAGGCTGGCAAGCTGAAAAAGCATAGGGGCAGCATGCCAGCACAAGAACTTTCTGTGCACACCTCGATATGGTTATAGACCTCAGTTGGCTGTGTGATCTAAATCCCTTGCCTTTTGAGGAGGGGAAAAAAAAAGGAAGGGAAGTCAGCAAAGAAAAATAACTTCTCAAGTGGAAACATTCTAAGGCATATCAGCAGCTAGAGCTTGCCTTTTTCTGTGAATTACCTTGTCATTAGTAATGTTGTCCATGTTGATGCAGTGTTAAGTCTGCAATTTTTTTTATCTCATTAAC
The DNA here is from genome assembly GCA_013399075.1 of Chloroceryle aenea. Taxonomy (NCBI): domain Eukaryota; kingdom Metazoa; phylum Chordata; class Aves; order Coraciiformes; family Cerylidae; genus Chloroceryle; species Chloroceryle aenea. The sequence continues at coordinate 96,229 of VWZY01001295.1, read as the reverse complement.
AAATAATCCCTCTATAGGACTCTGAAAATTTTAAAAAAAAAAAATCATAATAATGTCTATCATTGACAAGTAGCAGCATGAACATTTGACTTGAAGTTTCACTTAGTGAAACTTCACAATATGCACATTTGTCTAGAGTAAATATTTACTTTAATGGACTTTTCTATTGGATCATTGGGGGCAAGACACGTATATGTGCATGATTTCTCTCAAGTATACCATTTATTGTTTTTTACACCACATTATAGCACATTTATTCTATAAGAGAGTATTTTGTTTTTCTTTTAAAAAAACATTTCCTTTTCTACATAACACTTTGTCATGGTAAAAGTTCTTATATTTTCAGTTACCTATTCATTTGCTATTGATATTAATTCTAATTACAGCAAAATGAAAATATTTCTAGAAAATCAGCTGCAAAGGCTGAGAAACCTAGTTCAGGGTTATTTTCTCTCCCTGGGAAGTATTTCATCATAAAAGTTGTTGCTTTTCACACTAGGAAATAAACAAATATATAAAGAAATAAAGCGGATTTTTATGACAGACACTTAGGGGACAATTTTCTAAAGCATGAATGGGAAGAATTCATAAAAATCCCATTAATGAATAATCGAGGCTGTGGGTATGCATCCATTCACACTGCTTTTGAAAATATACCCAGGGATGAATAATTTTCATATGTACAGTAAGTTCACAGCTGATGCTTTATTGTCCACTGAGCCATCATCATCCACAGCTGGAAAATGAGCTATGCACATGTTTTTCTATCAAGAAGTAAGGTAGTGGTTTTATTTACTGATACACAACGCTGGAAAACTTTGAAAGGAATTTTAATGATATTTGCAAATTACTTGAGTCTAAACCTCACCTAGCAGCAAAGACTACAGAGAAGGCAATAGAGAAACTGCTGTTCATGTCATTTTCATAGCTTCTTACATATTCATGTTCCAAAAGGATTTCTTTCACAGAAGCTCATGCTCATCTAACCAGACACTTTGCAAGTAAAAATGCATGAAATTTAAACTGGTTTTTCATGTGGACATTTCTTTATGGCTGAGTGTTTTAGCAATCCGGCAATGGTAGACACCTATAAATGTATAATGTGATGGATTAGATTGTAATGCAGTCTGGATGCATATGGAGGTGGTGTTTGCCCTTCAGTGCAAATTCATTTTAACATCAAAAGGAATCCATTGGAATTAATAGTGCATTGTCCAGGCATTAAGTAAAACACTACAGTAGTTTTTTCTTTGAAAAATAATCCAATATTGCTCCTAATTATAACAATTTTGGCAAAGGATTAAGCTATTTCTAACAAGGAAATAGTAAGAAAAATAAATATATCGGTTAGGTTTTGATTCCTGTTTTGAACCTGATTTTAAAATAGGAACTTTAAAGAATTTTTTAAAGAAGATTTGCTCTCTTCATAGTTTGTTGAAGCACATTGTAAAACGAGCAACAAGCTTACACCTTACACAGACATGTCTGAATTTGGGGCATGTCAACCTGGGGAACTTGGGAAAGTTAAACCAAAATAGCTGAAAGGTGTGAATGTAGAGTACGTTATGTAAAGTGCTTTACAGTTCTGTGTGAATACGCTCACTGAAAACCAAAATGCTTTTGTACCTTTTCAGCAATAAGACCACTTTTTTTTTCATCTGCGGGGCTCAAAGGCGCTTTAAACTGAGATCTACATTCACATACGTGGGTAACTCAGTGAAGCTTTTCTGAGAATCGTGTACGCCTAATTTCAACACTATATTAGAAATTATTAATTAGCAGAAAAAGAAACCAAACCACATTTGTTTTCACTTCTGTGCAACCTATGTATACTTTAAGCCTGTTCATATGTTTAAAATGAGGAACATATCATGCTGGATTTCAATGAGACTAAGTAAAACTTAGCTGAACCCTCAAGATAAAAAGAAATAGGTAGGTAAATACAAGAGAATACACTGGAATAGTGCTTCAGATAAACAAAATACATTAAGGGTGCAACATCTTCATTGATCTTCAATCAATCCACTGATACTTAAATGGCCCACATTGAGCACATTAGACCCTAAAGTACCTACTTGTTTATTAGACTCAAAGGAGGTTTTCCTTAACTTTCTGTTTTATAAGATCTCATAAAAAATGCCCTTTCCTTTTTCAAGATATCACTGTCAACACAATTTTACACACTCTGCTTGATTTAAAATAAAATCAATATTTTGTTGTAATATTGCTTAACTAGGGGAGTATGTTTTTCATTTTTGTGAATACATCCCTCCTCTCTTGGTAGCATAAAGAATGTTTTCATCAGCCCTCAGTGCTAAAAGAGCAAATATATACAAATTACTCTTCTTAAGATTTCTCCTAGGACCACCCACATATTTCTGAGTTTCCATTGATTTACACCATTGAGAAGATAGGCTGGGAAATAGTTTGTCTGCCAGCATACACTGGGGAAAAGAATGCATTTTAGTTCCACAGTATGTACAAGAGTGTAATGTCATCTTGTGATGCCTCCACTGAAAAACAGTGCACAAGGAAGTATCATAAATGAGTCAATATCTCTGGTCCCAAACATTCCACAAATAAAAGTTCCTGCTCTTTTTCAAATTCTCCCAAATGGTTAAGAAAGACAATTTAAAATATAAAAAGCCTCTTAGTTTTTTCAGATTCTGGTTTTACTTTCAAAGTTTTTTCAATGATGGTAAAATCTTGCTTCAAAATCAAGAAAATTAATAATTTAATTTCACAAATGGATTATATTTCAATTCCTTGTGACTACAAGTATCAGAACAATAAACTAAAAAAAAATCCTCAGCAGATATTTAGATTAGAGAAAAAGCTGTAAGTGCACATCCATCTCCCTTAAACCTGAAAAATTACTTTTATCCTAAATTAATTTGCAGTAGTCTTATATTACCTTTCCAGTATTATGTCCAAAATTTTCAAATTAAATAAAGCATATTTCTAGTACATGCAGTTTCTCTCAGAATATCAATTGTTGTTGTTTATCTGAAACAAGATTTAGTTTAAATCCTTTTTTACTAACTTTTCAACCATAAGAAAAAAGATCTCACTCCAGTACCTCATTAGTTATTGAAATTTTTTTTTTATTATTTTTTTTTCCTTTTGCCAACACCAATCCCTTCAAAATACAGGTTGTATATAAGCTGCCTGTCAAGTATTACTTACCGTGAGTGCCAACAAGATATTTTCCTCTCTTTTCTAATTGGGCAACACAGCTAATTACTGTTGTCTATGAAATCATGTTTGATTGGCAGCTTGAATATAAATGGAAACCATAATTTCAGATATTGTATAAACATTTGGAGTAGGGATGTGCAAGCAGTGAAACTTCAACAGGGTGAAATTTATGTGCTAGATAGTAAAAGTTAGTCATGTTTCATGGCTATCTAATCTCTGATAACAATTCTTTAAAAATATTTTTTTTCTTGCCAAATGCCCACAACAGTTTCCAAGAATGCTTTTTGGCAAGCTATTCAACAGAAAAATTGGAAATATATTGGAAATTACATAGAAAACATGAAAACCACATGTCAAAGCAAGGCAGTCTCTGGATACACTTTAAAGCCCTTCTAGATTAAATCTATAAAAAGTTAAGGAAATGGAGATGTAATCCATACTACAAAAGTGTAAGAATGCGAAGATGCTAAAACTAAGTTTGAAAATGTCTCTTAAAATACTATAAACAAGATAATTTCAAAATTACTAGGATTATTCATAGAATGGACTCGCATTAGGTCATGAACAATAGCAATGTCTCAGATATCATAGTTGTAATTCAGATTTTTCCCTCCAAGTTTCCTTCATCTCACTATCCTTTTTGATCTTAAAAGAGAAAAAAAGAAAAAAAAAGAAAAAAGGAAAAAAAAAAAAAGAAAAAGAAAAAAAGCACCCTTGTTTTAGATAAATACCCAGGTCAAAAGACAAGATGCTTGGGCCTGGAGATGGAGGAGGAGATTGAGTCCTGTTTGTTTGGTTTTTTTTCCAGTTCATGAAAAACAGACCAATGCAAAAGCCAGAAGAGACAAATGGACAAATACCTGCCTGAAACATTTATTTAGCAAACTAATGTCCTCATTTCCCTCATCTTTTCTAGTGCTGTATCAAGTTAGCTTAATCACTGCTCTTCAGATTCCCAAACCTTTATTTGAATGGCCGTTTTCATTTAATGAAGACATTTGGAGAATGTTCAGAATTACCATTGACTCATTGCAAGTCCTGCTGCACAATTTTAACTGCTTCAATATGTAAACAAGGACCTGTTACAACACTCATCTCTTGTTGAGAAATATGGAAACCCTCCTAATTCTGACTGATTTATTCTTTTATTTTTAATAAATGTTTGCAGCAAAAGTACCCAGCAAAAGATCTTTTGAAAGTTTACTCTTGAGCTTTTGTGTTCATGAAAATGACATCTCTAAATTTCATATTTGAAGAAAAGAAAGCAAAACCACACATAACATTTAAATGATTTTGAAAAAGAATATTTTTGATCTTATATTTAAAAAATAACCTCACAAAATGCAATGTCATCACAATCCCAAAGGAAGTTGTGGTTTTGTTGAAATTCTATTTTCCTAACAGAAATACATCATTGTACAATATCCTATTGAGTCTAACAAACATGGAAATTGCAGATTTGAGTTGTAATTGACAATTGGAGGGATGAGCAGAGATATCTTTGTTTATATTTGTTCATTGAAGCCAATTCTAAATTTCTGCCTGATTGTTATGAAGAATTAATTTTCCAGAGCCAAAAGATTCTGTGCCTTCCACTCTGCTATACATGGGGACAACAATGTTCTTGAATATCATGCACTGTCTCTTGGAAGACATCATTCGGAAACAATGGCATCTGGCAGTAAATGCAAAACACGACTTTGTCTCAACTGAGGTATTGAATGCTGCTGTATTACTTTGAATGGCAATAGCAGTACTGAGTGTTTTCCAGTCGTGAAATTTTTGAGAAGCTGAGATGCTGCAGAATATTACATGATTTATCCCTTGTGCCGCCTTTCCTTTGAGCCTGGCTGAATAGTTCTAGTATCTGAACCAGAGTCATTGATTTATTCACAAAGTAGGGAGCTCTCACATTGAATTATTCCCTCTGGCCTGTAATGTTGCTTATGATTTGGCATAAACTTGTACCACAAAAACCCCACAACTGTGTGTGTCTTAAATAAATAAATCTTTCTGCATATGTAAAAATGCAAGAGCAGATATAATTTTGATAGTGGTACATGATACTTTATCATTTTTCACATATTACGTGTGCAGTTACATAATGTTTATTTCTGAAAACACAAACCTTGGTTTTACTCTGATTCAATACAGACTCATCACACCATTCTTATTAAATTTTTTTAACATGTAATGTTATTCTTGTGTAATTATTTTGCTATGGATAGGTTTACCTCCTGACTCCATATTTAAGGCACTGTGTGGCTCTATGCTTTTTAGCTAAATCCATATTTTTAATACACTACTCTAGATGGCATTGCTGGGAATTGTATTAAAATGTGAATATATGGAAAAAACCAAACTGATTTATTAAAGGCCAACAATTATATAATGACACAACTGAGCAACAGAAGTTAATGCGATCTATCTGATAAAAAGTGAATCTGCTTCCATGACTGGAGGCAGATAGCTCAGCAAGAGGAGGGAGCACATGGGAGTAGCTCAATCTCAACAGTCAGCAGCAGCTGGTACACTTCATCTAAGGAGACTGCAGAGGGGATTCCTACCACAATGTGCAGAACAAAACTATGACCGTATAATCTGCCAAATTCCTTCTAAGCATAGACTCTCCAGAAGATTTCAAACCTAAAAAGCACTACCCTTGTTTGCAACAACTTTTCTCTATAAAAATCACAGTAAGCAGAGTATAAGCATATCACAGTGCTCACAGTCCTGTCCTGCTCTGAATGAGGGCCAAACCCTTCTTCCTTTCCCAAATAAGATGTTTGTCCAATTGCCAGCAGCATGTCTGGTCAGTGATTTAGATATCACTGTATGTCAACTAGCTGTTTAAAAAATGCAGCAACAAAAAAGAAATTAAATTACATCTTTTCACACAATTATAGACCCTAACCTTTAGGAAAATAGCTACAGGCCATTTTCTGTCACCTTTGCAGAAAAGGTTCTTTACTGCTTTCATTAAAAATTAGAAAGAATTAAAAAAATGCAAGATAAATATTTTAATGTATTTATATTAAAATAACCTTTTTATATCACTAATAAAAGAGTACTTAATACATAAATTGTAATCTAGATATGGTCCATACTAGGATATATAATAGAATCATAGAATAGTTTCAGCTGGAAAAGACCTTCAAGATCATCAAGTCCAACCTTATTCCTAGCCCTATTAAAACCACTAAACCACGTCACTAAGCACAACCTCTACCCAGCTCTTAAACACTTCCAGGGATGGTGACTCCACCACCCCCCTGGGCACGCTATTCCAATGCCTGACAACCCTTTCAATAAAAGAAATATCCAGACTGAGCCTCCCTCCCCTAGTTCAACTTCAGGCCATTTCCTCTTATTCTATGGCTTGTCACTAGGAAAAACAGACCAACTCCTGCCTCGCTACAACTTCTCTTCAGGTAGTTGTATAGAGCAATAAAAAGTCTCCTCTCAGCCTTCTTTTCTCAAGGCTAAACAGCCCCAGATTCTTCAGCCTTTCCTCATAAGAGACATGCTCCAAACCCTTTACTAGCTTGGTAGCCTGACTGTGTACCATCTCCAGCAGCTCAACGTCCTTCCTGTAGAGAGGGGACCAAAACTGGACACAGTTTTTGAGGTGTGGCCTCACCAAAGCTGAGTACAGAGGATTGTTTCGTCTTGAAGATAGAAGTATAATGTCCAAGGAATGCAGGTGGAAGTCAGTAAAGTGCAACTGGAAATAAAAGGCAATTTTTGATGGTGAGGACAATTGACTATTGCAACAATTTTCCAAGGGATACAATACTTTTTATAATCACTTGGAATATTTAAATCAAAAACGGTGTTTCCAAAAGATAGCCTGTTATGTGTCTCTGTGGGTTATTGTTTGCTACAGAAAAACTGGATGAAATCTTTGATATTTTTCATTCAAGAAGGCAAACAACATGATTATAATGGCAGCTTTGAAATGCATTAGTGTATTCATTTAGCCTTCAAAAACTCGAACTAATACTATCAGGTCTTTTTAAAATTTTATTTATGTTTCGTAGTTTATTCTATTCTAAAACTGAATGTCATGTTTGTGCCACTGATAGAAACAGCATTCAAACACCATCATTTTTTTCTCTATAATCACTCAGAGACCAAACAGGGAGAGGCTTCTACCTTCCACCTTGTTGCTGTATCACCCACAGGTAATTTGTAAATAACAGTAACTGACCACATTAAAGTTTCTCCATGTGACTAAAAGAGACAGCTGAGGAAAGGAGGCAGGGGTGGAGGGTGAAATTCTGCACATTCAGTAGCACTTTGGAGATCTGTCTGTGTTGAATTAGCATTTCCATTTTGTGTTCTGATTGTAACCTTAATTGTAATTTGGAGCATTCATTCTGTAGCAGTGTCTTGACATCTAGTGAGGGAATCACAGTAACCTATGACAGAGTAATCAGCACCTGAGTAGCATGAGTATTGAGTGGCTCTTACCAGAACAATGATATTCACACTGATAGAGCTATTAACTATGAATACCTATGGAGGCAATGGGGGCACAACCAAGGCAAAAGTTTAGAGCTGAAACAAGGACCTTTTTTTGTCCATTTCTAACTCTTAGCACATAATCCAGATGGGAGGAAAGCACATATAAAAAAATATAAATTCCTCCCTTAGCAAGGCAAGCCAAGTATCACCAGAGGCAATAAGATCAGGCAAAGGACCACAGGGGATTTGCTTGATCTAACTCAGATGTAGATCAATCTTAGGACTCCCAGGTGTAGTAATATCTGGTACTATAGACCACCAATGAAGAAAATAGTGTTCTTCATACAATCAATGTTACTGCAAATATCCCTATTAAAGAGGTGATGAGGAAACATTTCTTCTGCTGCTGATTTTCTTATTAATATTGCTGCTTCAATGACAACAATAAGGTTTTTCCTCCTCATAACTGTCACAAGGAAGCAACTCAGCTATGTTCATCAGAACACATTACAGCTCAGTGCTTGGGGGGGAAGAGGAGTTTCAGTATATAAAACTGACTAACCACTATGTAATATTCTGTCTTCTGCCTGTTGGTGTAACTAGGGAACCCCATCCTAATTATGACTGGAATCAAATATATGTCAAATATGCATTTGCTCAAAGTAGCTCACTTGTACTACCCATTCTTTCTAAAAAAACCCACAAAACTGTTACATATGTAAGACAGTTACTTTAAAGAAACAAGCAGTATATTGTATAATCTAAGCTAATTTTATTTTGAGCCAAGTCACCTATGCCATTTGTTTATTAACTTCATCAATTCCATTTATTAATTGGGAATTTAGCCTGTGATGTACAGCAAAATTGTTGAAATGATCATTTTTGAATACTGAATACATAACTCATAAACAGATGGTGACTGTTGAAAACCATATATAAATAAAATGTAAAACAGCTTATTAATTAGAAAATATTCCCATATAAATTCCTTTGTAATATGCCAGCAACATTGCCATCTATAGGCTTGTTTAAAGTGTTTTTTCTGGTAAATGTGATTTACAATTATGTAGCACTAAGAATTACATCCGACTTCTTCTATTTTTAGCTGAAGTGTCGCAATAAATGCATCAAAGTCCATGAAAATATCTTCATCTTAGATATATCAGGAAAAATAATTATTAAGGGTCTGTGCAGGTAGATGATATGAAAAGACACACCCCCACCCCCCACCCCCAATTTTATTTGTTATGAAGCAGCACTTTCTGTAAAACAGGACAGATCACAAAATGGCAGGACTGCAAGCATGCAAAATTAGTCTACTTACATTTAGAAAATATATTTAAATAAATAAATACAATATATTTAAAATATATATATAGTTTTCAACTTCTTTCTCCTTCTGCACTAAATGTCTCCCTGATGTACCAGCAGTGAAATCAGCAAATTTTACCATGGATGTACAGAGCTACTGCCTTTGAAAACTGTGTTTTGACATTTTAAGACCTCCTTTGCAAACTATTATGTCTTTCTTGAGTTTCTTAGCAATATTTCCACTGAGACCTGAGCATTCACAAGGGGCTTTTTTCTGGGTAAAGAACCAGAAGAAAAAGAAACTCTCCTTGGATCAACAGTCCCTACTGAGAAATCTGTCCATTCAACCTGTTTGATCAATTTTCCATTACAGACATCCATTTCCTTTTCAGAAAATGACAAATTATTTAATTCCGTAAATCCACTGGACAAGTATACCGAAGAATATCAGTGTACAAAAATATACGAATAGTAAGAAGACCATTTTAGAATCATATTTCTTCAGGTGAGTCAGTGGCTGCCTGCATTTGTTCTACTATTAAAAGTGAGAAGATGACACTACAAAGTGGCTCATGGTTTGTTCTGAAAATTAACCATGATCTTATATTTATCACATCACAAACCCCTGAACACATGGACTAAATTATTTCTGAACAGTTCCTGAATTATTGGACATCTGATCAGTTTAGTAAGGGGCATAGCTTGCAATTTTGGATATGAGGTGTGGAGGCTGCTTGCACCAGCAGCTGATGTGTGCAGGTAGTAGGAGATACTCCTCAACATGGCATCCCTTTCCTCCTGCAGTTTGCTATGGATGGGTGCAATATTTAAACCATCTCAACAGAATTTCAGCTGAAAGGATTTTGTGGTTTTACGATTGTGACATTATGGTATGTGAAAGATATGCAGTGTGAGCCTCACTTGGCGCACTAGTAATATCACTACTAGTTGTACTACACTTCTGCTTTAAGCCTGGCTCCCCACCCTGATTAAGACCCCATTACAGTAGGCACTATATAAACATGTAACTTAATAGACCTCAAACAAAGGAGAATCAGTTGAATAAAGGAAAACAAAAATCAGACCAAGCCAGAAGATTACCTTTAAAATTCCCTCATTGGTTTGTTGTTCTTCCCCTAGTCATTTGCTTTTCCACAGGCTCTTACAAATTTCATTGCCTTTGCTAGTTTTAAAAACTTGCTCCAGGAGTCTTAATTCTCTGGGGAAACCTTCCATTTGAATGTTTATTCTATAACACTTTGAAAAACATTATTTTTAAAACCAAGTCTTTTAATTTACAGTGCTTCCTTTTTCTCATGGCATCTATTCAGATATTCTTTTATTTAGCATTGTCCTCATCAATCTAGATTTTCTACTTAGCTTCTTTATTTGTTACTTAATAACCAAAAAGGAAAAATAATTTCTTGACTATGATGACAATAACAGACATGTAACAGCTCAACCATACTGAACTGCATAAGTAGCCAAATAATATGACCCTATCCAAATAGTCCTAAGTGTTGCCAAAGTTTTGATTTAAACAGATTCAAATCTTTTTCTCCTTCTTTAGCTAAGTATCTCTAAAAACAGCATTCCATGTCCTGGTAAGTTTTTGCTTCCCTTTATGCAAATATCTTTTAAAAACTGCTTGACTAAAATGGGTTGCAATTCACTTCACACATTCTGAAGCTGTAACATTCTGACATATTAGTTCAGTTGGGTTCTGAATGGTTCACCAGTCTTCATTTTTCAGTGACTCGATGTTTATGGCATGTGCTCAATTGTTTTAAGGCATGACTAAAAAGTGTAAAACTGGTCTATGAAATCACTAGTCCAGAAAAAATTCTCTGCTCTGTTGAATTCAATAAGAAGTATGCACATTCACTTTCTTTGTCTATTGCTTTTTTTTTTTTTAACCTTCTGATTGTTTCAGAATTGTAGGGTTGGAAGAAGTACTTATTTGGAAATACCAATTTTCTGTATGCAAACTGTACAGCACAGAAAATATGTCCTTTTTTTTTTAGGTGAAAATGTAGATCTCTACAATAATTATAGCTTTGCAGAGCAGACCACAGAATTATAGCTACTTCCTCAAGACCACTGAAAGAGGGAGAAAGAAGAGGAAAACACATCCTATCTCTCTATTCAGCATCCTGCAGTACAGAAGGAAAAAAAAAAATAAATCAAACAACTGAACAAAGCACTGTAAGTTGGAGTTTTGAGGACAAAAGGACATTAAAAGTACGTTTCCCTAGAATAGCACATGCAAAAATACCTTTTCTTCGTGAGCTTCTTCAATCTGTACATCACAAAAACACATTGAAATAAATATTTTTAATAACATTTCCCCTTTGGACGTTAACAGCTTTTAAAATACAATATGTTTTTCTTAATTATGAGAGAGGTAAGAACTTTAAGAAAACCACCAGATGTTTATGTACATTTTAAACTAATTGTATTTACTCTATCTTGTTGAACTGATTAAATGTATCAATTAGAATTCTCTTGTCTAACATTCTGACTTTGCTGAAATTTTCCATAGTGGAAGTGGGTTTCCCTGATCATTTAGGTAGTTTTTAAAGTGAGATCAAATGAGATATGGCAGATTACTTTTTTGACCTCAGCTTTGTTGTGAGGAAAAGTTAAAAAAAAATATTTTTTTTTGGTAAGAGATTTTCTATGAGTTGTAAGCTTTTTCTTATAAAGCTGTCTTTCAGTTGTATTAAAAGTATCAAAATTCAATAAAATGGAAAAAATGTATTTTCTCCTCATGATAGGTTAAAAAAAATAATTAAGGCAAGTGCATTTTCAGTTTCAGGACAGCAGAAAGTATGATATCTAGTTTTACACAGCTCTGCTAAACAGGTGTGTATGCATCACTCAAAATGGTGTCTAATATTCCACAGCTGACAATTACATTCAGAGGAATGGCTAGAGAATTAATTAAAAGGCTGAGAGTCAGCAAACTAGAATTCTGGAGAAGCACACAAAAATTCTATCCATCATGCAAGGAACTCTATAGAATATTTAGGAAGCTAGAAGTGTCTCTAAATTTTCCCTTCATTTCTCCATAGAAGGTTTACTGTAAAACAAATGTTAGGTATCTTATATTTAAAAATATATTTTAGCTAAGTGAACCTACTACACAACAAAGCAAAATATATTTGACTGCACAATATTGATTTTACATGAAAGCACATCAGTTAGTGAAATGCAAAAACCAATAAAGCATCACCCCTGGCTGGGATAGATATCTCTAGACACAATTTATTTTTACATTTAAACCAATTATTGGGCTTGTTGCATTTAAAAATGGGCACCATATATCCTTACAAGGACTTTTTTATTCAATCAAATCAATTGAATTGATCTCCATATTCCATATTAAACACCAATCTTAAATTAAAGCTGACACATTTTGAAGGCCACGGTACAAGTTTCTAAGCAAAAATAAATTCTACAAGGCTTTCTTTGTGTGTTTTCATGCCCAAACATGAATACAAATATTGATTACTTTTTAGCGCACAATTTATAAGCTATTTCAATGCTTATTTCTTCCTAAAATTTGTTCAATAATAGCATAAACTTACAGAAACAGAATGCTCCCTGGATTTTCTTCTGTTGCACTAGAGAACGACAATGGTTTTCATTAATAGTGGAATGACAGAATAAAAATAGATCCTTAGGCATAATTGTTGTTGAAGAATCTAGGACTAAAAGTTTCTACAACTACTCTACTTCTTGGTAAAATTCGGAAATAGGGACAAGATTTGCTTCCTTTGTGCATGTTATTGAAAAAAGTTAACATCCACCATCAGCCTGACCAAGTTGTTATCATTCCCAAGTGCTGTCTACAAAGAGACACAGCAAGTCTGTAAACTCAGAGGAGCCATTCATGTGCACAAAGCTATTATGTGTGTATGAGTAGGGCTGATGCTAAGTATTCTCTTGGTAAAAATCTTGGTCCACTGAAGACAGTGGCAAAGCTCCAATTTTGTACAAAGAGGCCAGTCTGTATGTAACCAGCTGCCTCTACCCCTTACTGCATCACCTCTCTATGCCTGGTAGAAAAACAACTGTGCCGCTTGGAAGAGACTTCTCACTTCTCCCTGGCTCATCAGTTTCCCAGCTTTTAAAGCTCTATTGACATTGTTTGTACTTTGTAACTTGTCTCTCCCAATAGTTTTCCATTAGCTTTAGATGCATTATTCAACCCTCTGAAGGTTTCTGGAGTTTACACAGAGTTTGCATAAAAGTAAAATGGAAGAATCCAGACTTTAGAAATATTATCAAACATTCAAAATGTTCACCACCCTGTTAACACTTCTCCATCTCTTCATACTGCTGTGTGCATACCTTGCAGTCAAACAAACAGTATGAGAACCAAGGAGGGAATTTGTCAAATACTCCAAATAGCTGCACATCACTACAGATTATGACTGCTTGGATTTAGGGAACATTTTTTTGGCTGAGGAAACATTCCAATGGGATAGATTAATCTATGTAAACCACACAGCTCAGCTGAAACTGCTGTTCAGCATTCTAAATTGCCACCTTCATCTTCTTTCAGCACAAAAATGTGCATTTCTTCCTATAATAAAGATATTTTATAATAGCAATAAGGCAACTCCAGGGTGTGCGGTTATCACGAGATAATCATACCCTGGAGGGATTGCAGATACTTGGCTGTGCCTCATAACACCCCATGTGTGTGTTTATCTCATGATAACCCTACACTCTTTTGTATCTTATTGCCTAATTATCCTCTGCTAATGCAAAATACTAATTTTTTGTCTGAAACAATATGTGCAAAAATGCATTGCTAACAATCACTGGAGGACATTGACAAACAATGCTGTCACTACTTTGTACTCTCTTCCAGTCAGAAATTTACATAAAGAACCAACTTCGGATATTTTTTTCTAACCCAGTACAAATCCTTCTAGGCAACATCAACTAAAATATTGGAAGCAGGCCAAGTAAATTTCTATAAGAATTCCATGTGTATTCTTACAGTGATTTATATGGTTTTACTTACATAAAACATCAAACTTCTTTCTTATGTATTTACGTCTCCTCATGTTTCTAATTCTAATATGCAGAACACGGTTTCCTGACTGTTGCTTATGAACCCTGAAGGGACTCCATTTGTATCCCAGGATCACACATCTGATATTTATTTGAAGATATAATTTTGGGGAGATGATGTGCATATAGGAAGTAATAGCTAAATTTCAGATAACTTTAGGAGATATTCTGAGGGAGTTAAGATCCTGGGTATCTCTTAAACTAATGGAACTTTTCTTCAATGCATGATGCAATAAACACAAATCATAATACCCATTTTCCACTGATGCTGAAATTTGAGATATGAAATACAGATAATATCCAATAACAACTCAGCTGAATATATGTCATAAAATGTGTTTGTCACAACCAAACACAACCCATTGAAAATAAACAAGCTAAACAATGAGATTCAATTTTTAACTGATAGACTTATTTTGCAATTTAAATTTTGAACATTATAAAACATTGTAAAAGCTAAGCAAAGGCATCAAAATGGTCTGCTTAAGAACTGTCTTTTCTTCCTTTATTAAAAGCTGTACAGATTGAAAATAGGTTTCTGGTCAAATGATAATCTGGCATATTAAGATGATATCAAACTGCATTAATGACATTGAAGAAAATGTTGTAACAACACATAAAGGGTATCCCTGAGTATAAGGTATCCCTGAGTATAAGTTACAAGTATTTCATCATTCTACATTAATAACATTACTGAATGTTATTATGCATATTGTATTCACATACCAACACACTGTATAAGTTTTATCTAATTTAAAAGTGGTTTGGTTTGTTTTTTCCCCCAGGGGTAATATTAACAGAATAGAAAAAGGAATCAATAATGACAATTAAAATACAATGCATATTTTAATGTAAACAAACAAACAAAAAAATTACTGTCATATCCTCTTGAGATAAACAAATTTAGTTCAATGTTAAGCACAATTTAAAAGCAATCCTGGGAAATTAAAATGTAAGATTTTATATATCGATCATATAGATGTGTTTGGTCTATGTATGCATACATAAATATTTGTTTTTCATCTTGCATTTTATAAGAGATCATTCTTTACCACATAATTTAAATTGAAGAAAATTCTACTTTTAATAGTACCACCTGAGTAGATCTGCAAGCTTTGGACTCTTATTTCCTTTGTTGTGAGCTACAGTTAATGAAATCAAGATTTTTTTCCTCTTGGAATATCTATTTATACACGCTGTTTCTATGTAAAATGCTTTCATGTTCCATCCTCCCACTCAACCAGCTCTTCTGAAAAGCACGCATGTTTATCTCTCTTAACATTGCTTACAGATCTCATTTCTCAACCCTTTGATTATTTTAGATGGTCTTCTCTGAATTCCTGTTTCATGGTGCCAATGGAAGAGAATTGCCTTAATACAGCTCTCCTCAGAAGTTGCTAGCTGCTGTCTTGCCTGTGGCATTCCTGGCAGCACATCCCACTGTACATTCTTGGAAAAAGAATCAAGGGACATACTCCCAATCAACATATACCAAAAGAATTATAAGAAAATACCACCAATACAGGGTCATGCCAATATAGAAAACCCACACCAATCTGAGCAGCTGCTGTTTTACAACAAAGATCTGAGCTCACAATTTCTGTAAGACCTATAAAATTGTGTGAGGCCAGAAGAGGCTCAGAAATAAAGCTGCATGCACTGAACCTAGCAGGATTTTCCCCTACAGTGACCACAGCACTCTTCTTAACAAATCCTAAAACTGATGTGAACATGCTGCTGTGAAGATGTCCTTCATAAGAGATACAGAAAGAGCTTTACAAGTAAAGAATAATGCTGCCTTAAATTCTCTCCTTTTTTTCTTATTTATGCTATTTAAAATTCACATTAGTCTTCTAATTGGACATCAGTCTGCCAGCAGTAACAGAAATTGCTCTCTGTAGCCAGATGAAAGGCTTTGTGCACTAGAACATGGTAAGAAATCTATCCGAAATCATCTTGATCAATTGGCAGCTCAGAAGAATTGGACTTCAGTTACCACAGTCAGGTTTTCATCTGTTGTGTCAACTTTCCTGGAGAATTTTGCTACCCTTTGTCTTGAGCCACACCTTATCAACAGGCTGCGAGACTACTCCTCCTCCATAGACACAACCTTCCTGTTGCCAGTATTAGAATTAGCAGTCAGCTAATATTTGAATATGACTAAATGAAAATAGTCCACCAAGTTGTAAATGAAAATGTTTATCATAAAATTTTAATCATGTGTACTATGAAAATAAAGTTTGGATAACTTTATCTAAGAGACAGGCAAGACTTTAACCAGGGTGCAGATAGGATAGAAGCAGTTCCACTTTAAGCAGGAGGTTTCAGATGACCTCCAGCTATCCCATCTCATGCTCATTTTCATGACTCTGTAAGAACTGTGGTCACTTTTAAGAATTTTCAGGATAAAGAAGGTGGAACCTAGCAAACCTGTGGGATCTTGGTTGGAAGGAAACGGACATTGTTATCAGGAACTGTCCTTGAACCATGGAAAGAGCGTGAAGGAAGGAGAACGGTGGAGAAAAAACAATGAAGCAAGAAGACAAAGCAGAGCAAAGTAGAGAAAAACAGGATGTGGGATGTACTGGGTGAGTTAGATGACAGCCAGTCGTGTAGTAGATTTAGGTGAGTGAACAGTGTGTGGGCTACTGCATGTATCCAATCAGCATTGCTCTTGGTGTGTGTGATGAGTGAAGCTTGCTCTGTATAACCAAGGGATATACCAATAATAAAGGTCTTTGCTTTGTAACTCCCGGGGAGTTGCCAAAGTCCATTCTCCCCCCGCACAAGCCTAGTAAATAGAAATGACTCAAGACTGCATGAGGATTTTGGACTGAAATTTGGGACTTTTCAGTCTGTATTCCAGAGTGGAAGGAAACCATTTCTAACGCTCCCTATCACCAGATACCAGCAACTCCTTCTCCATTTCCTCTCCTCAGAAAGTTATAGAGAGCAACGAGGTAACCCATCAGCCTCCTTTTCTCCAGACAAGATGAGCCACTCTATATGGATTTTCTGGATTATAGTTCATACACAAGTTTTGATAACATCTAGTGCATATAAGTGACTCATGGGGTTGTGCAAGAGACACAGCCTTGGTTTGCCTATCTGTGGCCCTATCTACGCAGAGGCTACACATGGGAAGTTGCGTCTCAGTCCTGAGTTGTCCATAAGACCCAGGTTTGTCCTCTTGGCTGCCACTGCTGACTCATGTTGAGCCTGCTACCAACAAGCAAGCCCAGATCCCTTTCTCCTGTCACTCTCCTAGTTCATACTTGTGCCTGGTGTTACTTCATACCACGTGCAGAATCTGTCATTTGGACTCGTTAAATTGCCCCTCATTAATCATAGTCCAATGCTCCAATCTATTCAGATTCTTCCGCAAAGCCTCCCATTCCTCAAGAGAAGCAATGGGACTACCCAGTTTGGTATCATCGGCAAATTTGCTAATTAAACATTTTTCTCATTTGCACTTTTTAAGTTTACTATCTGTTTGTCATATACAATCTTTATGGGTCTTCATTAAATTCTCTGGGGTTTGTTTTTCTGAATGTTGTAGTCTGACAATGTAGTAAAAATCTCTGTTCATCGCTAAGTGAAGCCAGGAATGATAGAAGATCAGATCTCTCAAGCTATAAACAAGACTGAAGAAAATCTTCAGGGAATGATGTGAAATTGTCAAAACAGTAAGTTCTATCTCATAACAATTTTAACTGATAGGATTTTAATGCCTAATGAGGATTTACTGTCTTTCCTACCACTGATAAAGTCTGTTCATAGCTGCAATACAGGTTCCCCAATTTCCACTGATCAATCAGTGTTGATGACTAAGACTTCATTATCAAAGGTCAAAGAATATTCTGATTACTGTCTAAATCTGATAGAAACAGCTGCAGAAAGCAAGACAAAGATTCTGATGGACTGTGATAAAAACCTGAAAAAGCAAATTGAACTGCATGCAAATATTATAACTACATTTGAAGACTAGCATTTCTAGTCATCATCAAGTAACCTTCTGTGTGCCTACGTTCCCTGTAGAAATGAAAATTTAATTACATTCTAGCCAGATTTCACCTCAGAATACAATTTTTAAATTAGGATCTCTTTAAATTGAGGCAATTATAATATCTTTTCACCCCATAAACTTAAAAATATCCATCTAAAATGTTGCAGTGATATGCCCCAGTAGGGATACTGGCAAAACCCATAGACTCAAATACTTCAATGTCACAGAATACAAACAATTACGCTTTTTGATGCCATCAGTTACTGAACCTTAAAACAAATGGTCAGTCCTCCTGTAAAATCTTAATCACATTCCAGACAGATTTAATAAACTGGGGATATATAAATGGCACATTTATGCTGCTGTCACACTATTTCAGTCTAAAAATATTCACAGTCAGCATCTCCTATGAATATTACAAAAAATACATTTAACAAGAGTAGTAGCGATGGTTTAAGGATAAGTTTTTAATATCTCCTCTTCAATATGAAAAATGGATTTTGGAATACTGAGGTTTTCTTCTTAAAATGTTGCACTTGTCATCATTTTTAATAAAAGGTTATTTAAAAAGAATAAGCCATTTTACTAATATCCTTCAAAATATGAAACTCTAAATTTCGACTTAGCTGAACACTAATATGTGCTTAGCAGCTTAGAACAGTAAAGACAAAAAAAGAGATACGCTTACAGCTCACTCAGATTTGCCAAGGATGGCCTTTCTGTTTGCATTTTCACCCCTGAGTCCTGCAGTAAAGTCACACTCCCCTTAGGAAAGTTGTTTCAGTTTAAGTATGGCCAGGAATTACATATATGTATAGTGTTGTCCTTATTTCAGCAAAGCATTTGAGCATATATGTAAATTCCTTCCTTCCCAAGATATATTTAACTTTGTGCTTAACTTTAAACATACCCTTGTGCTGCACTTCCATCAGTGAAATGTAAGCACTTGATGAGCTACTTTTGTGGAACAAAGATCAGGTTAAGGCACTGCTGGCCATAATGAGAGATTAAAACTGGGGCCTTAACTAGGTTTTAAGAAATGAAAGACAACATTGTTTCTGAAAGGAATAACAGACTCTAAGACAAAACTCTGCCCTGGACATTGTAATACCGATACTTTGCTTTTTATACCCGAAGGAAGAAAACTCAGACTGCTAAGAAAATACTAATAAATTAAGACTAAACTAAAGTTATGGAGCTAGCATTAAGAAATTCCATTCTGCACTGCAGGAGTTATAACTCTGGATAAAAGTTGGGCTTTTCTACTTGTGTGGCTCCCAATTCTGCCAGCATCCTAAATGTACAGGACACTGATTTATTCTTTTATTAATATTCGTTATGAACACTTCCGCTCACATTTTCATCCTACGTTGCTAGTAGAATCAACCCAGAGACTGGATAAATTTTTCAATAGAGTTGCATATGTGTGGTACACAAATGCCCCCATTTTTCATCACTGTTCCTCCCCATGCTTCAAAATGCAGACTTGCTTACCTCCAGGGATTGCCAGAGAGCTTCAGTTCTTATGAATGCATGACTTTCAGAGTGGATATCCTGAAAACATCGGAGGTTATAGAAACCACAGGTCTGCTATAATTCCTTGAAGGGATGCAGCAGAACCACATTCCTTTGAGTGAAAAGTGACTCCCGGTGAGACAAATATGGTCTCAGAATAACAAAACCAGAACTGGAGTAAAACAACCCACAACCGCTAGAGCAGAGGCTTCTAAAAGTTATACTAGACTCTGATTTTCACATTACTTGGGAGAAAATAAATTAAATTTATTCTAAACAACATTGCCATTTATAACTTTTTGATAAGTAAATGAGTGATGAAAGAGAAACTTGCATGACATTGCTGCCCATCTGCTTTCTGCTCCACCAGCTTTTGCTAACCAAAGAGTGGAACCATGTGCTCAGATGAAAAGACAGCATGAGAAGATCTACAAAGTGGAGGAGGAACCAAACATAGCAAAAGGGAATTTCTGCTCCAAATTAAACTCCATAGTTAGAGAAAAAATATTTAAAAACATTTTTCAAAATATGGACATTTATTTTAAGGCCTAGGATTCACTGGGCTGATAACACTGGAGAAATAGCCCTAAGATAGATAGTATGCTGAAGATTTTCTTTAGTATTTGGTGTCTGGATTGACTTTCTAAACACTGAAATGTTTCACTTCAGCATCTAGGAGCAACATCCTTTCATTCCCTAGAACAATTACACCAGAACTTGAACTGGACAGTCATAAAGCTAGTTGGGCTTCCCAGCATAAGAATATTTTTTACCCCTTTCTTTCAAAAAATGTTCTTGCTGTATTACTCTAAGAAATAGATCTTGCCACTTCATAATTTATGTTTGAAGACTTCATCTGATTTTGCACACTAAAAAAGTAATGTCCCCTTTTTTTATTTAGCAATTGTTGATGTATGATTTCAAATCATGTGGCTGAGAGAGGACTACAGTCTGTGTGATAGTCACATCTCCCTGAACACATGGTTGCATTTATTTTCTAAAATATTACCACTTTGATATGGAATTCTTCAAAATGGGGTAAAATGAGATTTTGGACATGCTTATTTCAGAAAAAAAAAATCAACCAAACTCACAAAGCAAGAAACTATTGACAAGAAAAACACCTTCACTTGAGCAGTGCAAAGTTATTCATATCCTTCATTTCTGTAATTTCATTTCTTTAACATGATTTTTTTTAGAGGAGTTTAATTAGAACATAAAATAGCTATCACTGAAATCATTCGACATCAGAAAGAGAATGTGAGTTGTGTTCTAATGCCAGAGGAAAACCTTGTTAAACAAGGCAATGAAACCCTTTCAGTGGAAACCTTGGAAATCTTGGTGGGTGGAACATCTCATTGTCAGAACTTGCAATAAAAAAAAGCAGCTACAGACACTGAGAGCATTAAATAAATATTACCAACAAGCTGTCTTACCTGTGTGCACTTGACAGAAAGGAAGGGCAAATATGAGCAGGTAGTGCTTGTACATCAGTCAAAACTATGACAGCTACTGTGTAACATCTGACAACACTGACATGTGCTGTACTCCCTAAGATATTCCTCTAACTGAACCATGTAAAGACAAATAAATTAGTAATAGTACCTTGCCTGTCAATATCCTTTCTTGCAGACTTCCCACACTGTTGATTAGCATTGTTTGAAGAGATTCATCAATACATTAACTTTCTGAGGAGAAGAAAGAAAAAAAAAAAAAAGGGTTATTGAATTATTTTATTGCTTTGAAAAAAACAGCAAAATAAGGGGCACCTGATTCCTCAGGGCCACTTGCTCATTTCTATGGAAAGGACAGATAAAAATCAGCATAATGTTTCCCTACAAGTCCAACATAACCAATCAGATTTTGTCTCCATTCTGCTCAATTGCGGAAGAAAATGTCTTAACCATAACAATAGTCCTGTATAAGAAGGAAATCAGATGGTCATCCACTACCAGTCAGATTTCTTCCATATGTCTGCTGTAAGCAAGGCTAACATTTTTCCATAACACTTTACCTTTTTAGAAATCAAACACACTTGTTAGTGATTTTTTTCTCTTAGTCTACCTTTATTCAGCTTGAGGTATAATGGTCGTGAAAAAGAAGGTAACTGACAGGGCCCTGAGTGTGTTACTGAGCACTAATGATCCTGACGAGCCTCACCCAGGGCATCCACCCACAGCCCTGCCCATGGGCTCCATCTAAACTCAGGTGTGGGCCACACCAATATAAGAAAAATAAATCAGTGCAAATAAGAGGAATATTTGAACAAATATTTAAACTTTAATTGATATTTAATTATGATGGGGAATATAACACAATAACATGCATTGGCATTTTCAATTGCATTAAAATCCAAGCATTAGGGAAAAAAAAAGTCAGAAGAATAGGGGCCCTGAATAGATTGGTGTTTCCTCAGGTGTGTGTAAACAGTCAGGTGAAACCTTTCATACAGCCTGTGGCTCTAAAAATATGAGTTATTGTTTAAAAAAGTTATGCATGGAAATTAGGTGGTGCAGGCTTAGCTTTCAGCACATAATACAGGGATTGTGTCCTGGAATTACCATAAAGCATGTTATATACACACGGTTTACAGACATCCAGTTCTCACTTAAGTTTTACATCTGTATATTATGCAATGGCTCCAGGCCAACAAAAAAAAATCCAAAGTCAGTGTAAATCTGAGCCATTGTCAAAGGCACTGTGTCCACATTTCCTCGTTCTACTCATAGAGCATCAATCAATGCAATGTTTTCCCTCTTGGTTTTTGGTTTTGTTTTTTAATAATGATCCAAGTTCTCCAAAATACATTTGTTTAGCATTTCAGTTCTTTTGTTTCTATCATATATTCAGCTTCTATCATATATTCTATCATATATTCATATATTTTCTACATAATCATATAGAAAGGTCTTTTCTGTTTAATAATGTTTCAGGACACATAACCAGCTTTCTCCATTCAGTTTTTCTTCTAATCTCTGGACTGTATTATTGTAATTGGACAAACAAAGAAATCTTATCTGCCTGGCTTATACAGAAAGAAAATATTAAATTTTATGATATCTTCACTTTTTATTCTGTTCTTTTATTACTTAACAATATCAACCTAAGGAATAGAAAATGTGATCACTGAGATTCCTATGTTACACAGATGCCTGACCACCTTTGCAGAATTCTGCATCATTGCATTCTACCACTTAATTACTGCATCCTGGAAACTCAGCCTTTCTCTTCATTGACAAATATAATTCTGTATAATATAATGTGAAAAATTGTTTAGTTCTGTTTGTGGAGTGCTGCTTATATGTTTAAGTGGTTGTACTACTAGTTAGTAAGACATTATTTAAGCAAAGTATATTAAATCATTGCCTAACTTTCTGAAATTTTTGTATTTCCTATCTAGGGAAAGACTGGTTTATCATTACAGAATCTGCACAGAGTCATATTAAAGCCACTGAAGTAATGGAATATCATACTAATTACTGAAAGCAAGAATGTCACAGTTAGAAAATATAGCTTCTTATTTAAGGTCTAAAAGAAATGATATGTGCACACTACTGTGATTTACACGCCTCCTGCTTCACAATATTGTATAGCTAACACTTCTATAGCCTCTGCACAAAAACTGCATAAATTATTCTGATCCATCCTTGGTTGCTTACAGCTCTTCTAGATTTACCTTCCCTCCTGTAACTCTGTCTCTTTTCAGTGTAAATCAGGACACAGTGCATGCTTATGTTTCTCCTTGATTCAAATTCAGTGAGAGCATTCATGTGGTCTCTGGAACTAGGAATTGTTCCCAGATTTCCTAGTCATGGTTAGCCTGTGTATCCAGTCCTTTCTCAGCTGACTTATAAGTGTTGCTTTCAGACTGTTGCATTATGAGGTTTAAAAATTTCCCATGATAAACAATTGGTTAGCACAGTAATTAAAATAAACTTAAAGAGCAAGCGAAACATTCACTTAGACAACATAATGACATTTTAGGTATTTTTAAAACTTTATTCTCAGATTACTCTGGATTGCTGGTGTTAGTGAGTACTAATCTTTTGCTGCCTTGTCCTACCCATATGATTTCTAAAGATTATATATTAGCATCTAACAATCCTTCCTGGCTTACCTCACTTGAACTCTCTCAAATTTATAGTGAATCTCCCACTGAGGAGCTATCTGCTTCCAGCAGTCTCTGGCTCAGTTCTCTTTTTTCAGGAACTTGCCTTCTTTTCAGCTATGACAAGTTTTTTTTTATTCTCATTAACTATTAATTATTTTGGGAATTATTTTTGGAATCTAGACTATTACTTTCTTCAGGTTAATGAAAGCAGAAGAAATTATTTATTGTGAATATAAATAAATCTTTCATAATCATTCACTTCTCTTATTCTTTATGTATCTAATAAAGTTTCCTGCATCTTAGGACCAATAGAAAAGTCTAAAGATCCAAATTTGTCAAAGTATAGAAAAAAAAAGTCTTAAATATATTCTGGGTTTTTTTTTCTGGATGTTGAGGACATTGACATTTATAAATTGGAAAGTTTTGAAAGCCATTTAGCTACTTATGCTAAGAAGTATCAATATGTGAAAATGTCTTCTCATCTCAATGAAGCAGTGTTGAGGAATTTTGCACACCGGCCCTATGATCATTATTTACAACTTCTTTTTGTCCTTACATAGATCTGTATATATATATTAAAAAAAAAAATGAACACATGAATGCACACATGACCAAACTAGTCTTACACCCTTGCTGTTCACTTGCCATTGAGGTTTTAAAGCATACTTTATGTTACAGGTGTATCAAAAGGATATCTTATAATATATTCTTGTTCAAAGACACTTACTGGAAACCATGCAAAATGCAACCTCTTTCTAGACCTTTTCACTATCATATGCTCATCTTGGGATTTGTGATAAACTAGACCTTGCACAAAACAACAGCATATGGCCTTTTTTAAGTGGTTGATTTAAAAGGTTGCTTCTCCTTAGAGCAATCTTGCAATAATGTAATATTTGATGTAAATTTTTGGGGAAATTTTGAAATTATTTTACTTAGCAATTAAGGCAATCATGACAATATTTTGTGAGTGGATGTGTAGTGTGTATGGTGCAATATGTGTGACATATGTTTCATCGGTTAGAGAGAATGGGTGTTCTATATCTTTACTGAACACACATCATGGGATTTTGCATGCCATGTAAATGAAGCAAAAGACACCATCAAGTCAGTCACCACTCTTACCTAGATAGGGGGTATGGTGCAGCAGGTCTCAAAGAGTATAATACTAATCAAAGATGAAATATAAGTTCTCTTTCTTTGCCAGACAGGTAATGAAGCTGTAAAAATTCTTGGCCAGCTAGCAGCTGTAAAGAATATAATGCATAATAATATGTCAGTAATATTTACTTTAGAAAGTGAGTTTATGATTGGGTATTAACTATGAGTTGTGTTCTCTTCAGCTCCTGAATATAATGACAATTCCAGAAAAGAACTAAATCCAGAGGATAATAAATTAAACATTGCACTTGTTATGAAGACAGAGTAACTTTTAATGCCAGTAACAAAGAAAAAACACTTGACAGAGGAGGAAAAATGAAAAACAGAAGGACTGGAAACCTAAACTGTTTTTACCTAATGTGAGATTTTGCTCCTCATTTTTATAAAGATCATGCTCAGGAAATTGCTTGAAAACCAATTCCAACAAATGTCTCTGTTCTGTTCTCTGTTCCCTTCTGTGAAGTTCTGTTTTACTGTTATTTACCTACCAAAACTGAACATTCAAAATTGAATATGTTCAACGTGAAGCTTGACAAGGCTCTGAGAAACCTGATCTAGTTCAGGATGTCCCTGCTCACTGCGGGGGGCTTGGACTAGATGACCTTTAGAGGTCTCTTCTGGCCCAAACCATTACACGATTCTATGCTTAGAGATTAGTTACTTGTGAAGTACATTTGATTGCCCTGATGTTTCTTTAGGCAGTATTGGAGGCTACTCAGTGTATCATAAAAGTTGTGTAAATTTAATTAAAACACAGTTATTTCTCAGGGCTATTTCTATGCTGGTAGACATCCTTGGTTTTCATAACTCTCATAAATAGCTCATGGATTCAGATGAGAAAGAAAACTAGAAAAAATAGTGTAATTTATACCCCACATTACAAATTCATTCATGAGATCTCTATTGACATTGATAACAAAGAAGGGAATTTGGTCCTGATAGTCTAATTTTGCCTCCATAATAAAACCAGATTGTTTCTGATTGATTTCAGCTGTAAAAATGTGAATGTTTGGGGGAAGAATAGAGAACAGTTTTGTAAATAAGGGTTCTACTAATGGATACAGATCTCCATGCAAGTGCTTGTGGGCATGCAGACACTTCTGTGTCTTATTTCTTTGATACTTTCAAAATCAAATGTGGATGAGTTCTCCTTATTCAGGTTTCCATTTCTTTATTGTTAAAAGAAATCTTTAACATCTTTACCTAGGGCAGGTTGCTCAGAACCCCATCTTCGCCATTGCCTCAACAGTTCAAAAGGAATGGAGCTGTTCACTTGTTTCCTCTTCAATTATCCTCCAGTGCTAGAAAGCAATACCAGGCCATGTCATTGTAGACCTGTTCAGCTTCCTGTATGCCACAGTTTTGCTCCCCTCCATAATCCTTTCAACCAGTTGTTCATCATGAACAGCCAGACAAAGAAAGATTTTCAGCTCTGCAAACTGGGATTTTTTCATGAGATCCAGGGTTTCCTCTCAAAGCAAAGTTGACATGTTGAAGAAGTTCTGGGCTTTGATGGTTTATCCCAGTCTGTGTTGAAAAGGTCATTTCCTTTGTCTGAATCCTTACAATTCCAGATAATTTTTAGCAGTAAGAATATCACTGGGCTTTGTCCAGAATAAAACACTGTTTTCTTGTAGCACAGTGTGGCATCAGAAGTTGCCTCAGCAACCACAATTATATATATATAATTATATATTAATTATATAAGCTTAATTTTCTATTATATATGTGCACTTTTTAATGGAAATTCCCATACATCCTATGCATTAATTAAGCATCAGACAGCTCTGCATCTGAGGCTATCAACAGCAAATAAAACAATTGAAGCAGTGAGGTCTAGATTCATCCCTTTTAAATGTTGATGTAAACATTTACATTAAAAACATAGGTATCTGTTACAGACAGCAGAGAACTGGGTTGTTCCAGAAGGTGATTCAGTCTTTAACTGGGCTAAACTGAAGTTAGGTGATTCAAAAGTTAGGCAGGATAAAATGGGCACTAAAGATTTAGTCACTTAACTATTCCTTTAATCCTCAAAACACTACAGAACCACCTTCCTTTTCTTTCACAGATCGTTCATATGGAGGAAAAAGACACAGAGATGGATGGGACAGTCTTACTGAAGCTGCATCTTCCACTTTGAAGTCAAGACACATTTTAACAATAGCCTTCTAAACCACAGATTTTCAGAATCTAAAATGTCAATACATCTGGTAAGGAAAAGCAAATCCCACTTTACATCTAAAACTAATACCTAAGCAGCAAAAATAATTTTTAAAGGGCTTTTTTGATTATTCTCCATAGTAACCTTTTCTTTTAGGATCACCATATGTACCCCATTATCAAGTGATCTCACTTTAAATTTGTATGGCACATTAGGGCCTTATTGTTCTAGATTGAAAAGGGACACATTAAAATGTCACATATTTTACTATTTATGTTCCTTGGCAATTAAAAAACAACAACACACCATGTCATTAACAGTGATTAGTAATAAGGTCACCTTTTCATTTTAAGAAACAGAATAAAAGCCTCAGAAGGCTAATAAAATGCAGTGCAGAAGTGCCACTGGATAGAAGTTTGTGGAGAGGAAGCTGCAGAAATTCAGACTTCTTTGATGCTGACATAATAACATGGATTGAATGATCAGTTATTATGGCAATACCAGAAATACTGTCTTCTGTTTGTCATTAGGTTCCTTCATCTTCCACTTAACTTGATATTATAGGCTTTAATATCTGACATTAGCTAGGATTTTGGTCAATCTATACAACACCAATACTTGAAGATAAGGTCCTTAGGTTAATCAGATGGAAATCATTCCTGGAAGTTCCAGCTAATCAAATTTGTACATGCAATCCAGTGATTATAATGCCACAGTTTTAGAACAGATGTCTGATGCTATAGGAGCCTCTTTACAGTAGAATTTAAATCCTCCTTGTTCAGTAATGACATAGGTTATTAAAACACACTTTTTTTGGTGACCTAATTAAAGCATTCTATCAAAAACAAATCAAAGCAGCCACCCTTCCACTGATGAGGTTTTCCAACCTCTAAATGCAACTCTGATGAAAGCACAGCATGAAGAATATGTAAAATTATGACATCTGCTGAGAAGTTACCCTTAAGCACATATTAATAAAGGCAAGTAGGATTTTACACACCAACACGTAAACTTTGCAAATGTGGATTCTCTTTTATTGCCCTTTGCAGCAAGTAGACTGTTATAATTATCACCCTGGTATTATTGTTTAGATCATTGTTAAGGCTTTTTAATGGTGGGAAGCTTAGGATTTAGACCATGTGCTCTTACAACCGAGCTGTCTGTCACCTGGGTAAGATAGGATTCCAATAGCCCTATCAGACTTTCGTTAAAACACAGTCTTAGTCTTTCTGTAGTTTGTGAGTGCAGTTTCTGGGTTCTGAACGCTGCTACTCAATGGAAGATTCACTATGCATCTGTAAGGTTTACTCTGTCCTTTCAGATTTCGATTTATTTAAAAAAAAAAAAGGAAAAAGTTGGTTTTGGAGGGAATTCTATTTCCATCCAGAAATTCAGACACTTGGAATACACATTTTGGACCTACACACCTACCTAAAGTATGCTGTATGACACACCAAATAGATAACAAGCTTGCCAGATCTTTATGCATGCTATCTCTTTAGTGTTTTCTGAAAAAAAAATGAAGTTTAACATGAGCAAAGCACTCTTGGGCAATAATGCATAATGGAGTAGTTCATTTGCAAAGCCCTCAGAAGAAGGTGAATGTCTTGTCTGATGTCAGGAAGAGAAAAAGTATCAAGTTTAGTCTTCAGACTCATTTTCTTCACCTACCTCATAAGTGAGCAACCATCAAGNAAGGGCACATTGCTGGCTCAAATGGACTGAAATAGAAAGTAGTAGACATGACATCTCAAATTTTATACTCTGGAAGCTGACCATATGACAGTCTCATCAAAAAGCTTTGTAAACATCAGAAACTTTATTCTTCCTGGGCATGACCTTTTTCCACCTTTTACATTTAACTTTTTGAAAACTATTCCATGTGAAGAGAAAGTAAATACTAACTAATACCAGTGTCCAGATCTTATGTAGCTTAAAGGACACAGTATAGGCTCTAAATATAATTTCTTGAGTCCTGATAACCCTAAAAATTGAATACTAAGCAGCAGATTTAGTAGTGGTTTAGGGCTGATGCATTTGTTTACCTACAGACACTTCAAGTAGCATGGCTGCAAACACTCTTAAGGTGGAAACATCAGGTGAATGTTAGTAATACCCAGCACGTCTCCTTCAACCTTATTTAAACAACTTTTATAATGATACATAAAAACTGTGTCACTAAAATGTAACCCATGTAATCCTTGACAATACTGGAAATAGATTACCCAGTATAATTTGTATTATTCTAAGAGTTTGGAAAAAAGCTACAATGTAGAACTGAAAAGGTGATCTGTGAGTATGGTTTTAGAAGCTCTTTAACATAGGTGTAAATTTTCTGTGGGAAATTATTTCGAGTTTTAGTTATGGAAAGGTCTGAAACCTTTAGACTGTGATTTTTAAATTGTTTGGTTGGTTTTTTTTTCATAGTTGTTGATAAGTAATAACAATAATTAATAATTAGCAATATAGTTTTCAATACAAAAAAAAAGTTTTAACTGAAAGGGAAGATCACTATCAGTGAATTCTCAAACTCTTGAGAGAATGGAAGTTTTGAAATGTTGTACTCAGCACTTTGATATGTTTAATTTTTGCCTCTCAAATTTAAAACAGACCAATAGATTACAACAAATGTTTTTGTAGCATTTTCTGGATCTATTTCTGTTAATCTTGTAGTTTGTTTGTTTAGGGTTTTTGTAGTTAGAACCTTTTATGACCATTCTTGAGTCCCATTCATGGATATAAATGACCATAAGAGACATGAAGAACTGAGGAATCTGTTTCAAGGTCTCCAGTACCTTACATTTTAAGCTCTGTTAGTAGAACAACAAGGTGTAATAATGGTTAGTAATAATATGAAAAATTATTTTCCTTATCCTGTAAAATAGTTAAAAGTTTTCTGTCTCCAGTGAGCAGAATAAACTGGAGATGGATTGTTATACACACCTTGCACACGTTTGTGGGGGAAAAAAAAATCCAGAGCAAAACCTACTTTAGATATTTAACTCTATATGTCAGTAAAATGTTTGTATGATGCACAAAATCTGTTTATCTGGTGCAGAATGACCATTCCCTATACTTCTTCTCAAGTCTCATAGACTGTGCATGTGAAAACGTGACAATTAAGTTGTTAGATTCTCTTTCCTGGTGTTATTCATTCAAGCTAGTTGAGAAGTACACAATGTATCCTTTTTTTCTCTGTCCACATTACAAAGGGTCTGTATAGCACCTGTGTGCAAGTTTGTGCCTATGTATCTCTCTGCTGATACACACCCACATAACATGCACCATTCACTACATAAATTACTAATAAATAGTAGATCAGATTCACCAATACATTCCATCTGCTTTGTACTGCTGCCTCCAATATAAACCAGCTGTATGCAAGTCTCATCTGGCTGATTCAGATGGATTTACAGCTATTTTGGCTTGGTGACACCACACAAATCAACCAATGTACATTGAAGAGACCTGGCGAATACCTCCCCTGAAATTGCCCAAAATACATAAGAAAATCTAACCTTTCAACATTTTTTTTAAAACATCCACCTTAAAAATCAGAATCTGAAGAGATAAGGTCATATTAGTGAAGATAGCCAGTAAAGGTTAACCATTTCAATAGTACATCTGTAAGAACTTAAAGTACACTGCAGCAATTAAACTCATGAATATAGGTCAGCACTCTATTCCCATGTCTAGTTTAATCTGATCTACAAAAAGGACAACTTTGAAACATTACATTTCTTTTTTCCACTGCAAATTCACTGTAAAGATCAATGTGAAATCAAAATAACTGAAAAAGAGAGGAAATCCATTTTGTTAGCAAAACAAACTTCATCAGAGACAATCTTGTAAATGATCTGCAGCTTAGAAACATATTTCTGCTTATTCCTAAAAAGGATCTCCATAAGATCAGAGGCCTATTAAAAAGTAGAAATGTTCAACATCTGTTGCTGTGTTGCATGAAGGCAAGACAAAGATAAATTAATACCATATGTGGAGGAATATAATTCAAAACTCCAGGTTTGTTGGAATTTCCCAAAATAGGTTGCCAGGTTTGTATAATAAATAAAATCAAAGATAAAGGATTTTTTTTTTAAATTCTCATCCTGAAAAATTAAGAAATCCCTCAATCAAAAAATAGAAAGCTATGTTTTTTATATAATATAAAATATCTATTACATTCAAGGAAGTGGACTGGTGTGTAAAATAAAAGAGAAAGTCTAAAAAGAATCATGTAAAAATGTATTTAGATTGAATGAAGTCTTGGAGGAATCAAGACAAACATAAGAATACTGCAATTTGCCTTTGGCATTTGTGTTTTTGTCTAGTTTTGAGACATTGTAACTTTTCACAAAACTTTTCTGTCAGGAAAGATTATGTCCTGGGAAGGTTATGTCCTAGTCTATGGCTTAT
>VWZY01001295.1:24116-64781 GCA_013399075.1 Chloroceryle aenea | reverse complement strand
TTTTTTTATTTTTTTTTTTTTTTTTCCAGAGGAGACTTTAATTTGAGTGCTCCCATAAAGAAACAGACAATTCACCTATCATAGACTTACATTGCATTTCTTGAGGAATCAGGTTATGGGATGTCAACAGAGAAATATGGTGAGGTACAAAAGAGTTGTTCAAGTTCTACACTGCAGTATATACTGGCCTTTTTAGATTGCTGATGTGCTGTTTTGTAGATCACTATCTTTGTAGCTTCACATTATGTTCTGTTGCAGTGTTGCCCTCCGGATATCTTACTCTGAGGATACCTCAGCCATGTATTTTTTCTTAACTATGAGTTCATCCTCAAATTGTGTAGTCACTTATTGTTCCTATATTCCCCCAGACAGATGTCAGAATTTGCTCCAAGATATTTGTGGAGTAGGTTCTACAGTTCATACAGAAGTGGCAGCCTCTTTCACTGATAAAGGTAGTTCAGGCTTGCTTTGTGACTGATAGAATAACATGAATATCCACTGATGTTGACTGTAATCCTAAATGTAATGCCTAGTTGCTGCCTGGGATTGCTGTAAGACAGAAGAAATGTAAAAGAAATGGTTCTCCTTGATTTTTATTTCCAAGATATTCTCCTTGGTTCACCCAGGGAGAACAAACAATCCAATTGTAAATGTTTATAGATAGAGCACTAACAAAGATATTGCCAAATATGGGGAAAAGCTAAGATCTTTTAATAAGTTTAACTGATTTTTGGAAAAAAGGAGTGACCTCATTAATGTTTATAAATATATAAAGGGTGAGTGTCAGGATGGTGCAAGGCTCTTTTCAGTGATGTCCAGTTATAGAAGGGGCAATGGATGTAACTGGAACATAGGAGGTTCCACAAAAAACATTAGGAACTTTTTCATTGTGAGGGTGACAGAGCACTGGAACAGCCAGCCCAGAGAAGTTGTGGAGTTTCCTCTGGAGACTTTAAAAACCTGCCTGGATGTGTTCCTGTGTGACCTACTCTAGGTGATCCTGCTCTGGCAGGGGGTAGGACTGGATGATCTTTCAAGGTCCCCTCCAACCCTAACATTCTGTGATTCTGTGGTTTTTAAATTTGATGAGATTCTAGGCAAGGAGAAAGAATGTTTGGCTCTTAAAAGGCATGGTTAATGGATAAGTATCTTCTTACTAAAATGGTGTTCAAAAGACAAAGTATACATACAGAAAAAAAACCCAAACCAACACAAAACAGCCACTATCTTCTGATGTTGCTAACAGTCCAAGGAAGTCACAGCCACACTGTTCCAGCTTGACAAGTAAAAGCTAAGTAGTTTCCACAGCATATTTGTTTGCAAGCAGTGTTCCTTACAGTCGGGGGAAGAATGGAGATCACTAGTCTAGACTGTACCTGGAGACTTCTGTAGTGTCAGCCTAAGCTTTTTCACCCAAAATAGGGCTAATAAATCTCCCTCAAAAAGAGCAGTAAGTTTCTATCACTTCCCCTTCCTTTCACTTTTTAACACAAGACCATGAAAACCAACAAAAAATTTAATTAGAGTCAACTGGATTTCAATCATTTGTTCAGTGTAAGATCTGGGGAAGAAGTGAGCTGTAAAGTTTAACTGTTTCTTCTTTCTACCACTATATATGTGTTTGATCCATTTGCATATTTGTCCTAAGAGTCCACTTATTAACTATTAAGTGGACCTAGAGCCTTGTATTATATAATAATTGCGGACAAGATGAAGTTAGGAGAGGGTGAGTAATTAGGGGAAGACAAGTCCCTGTGGTGCATTCATACCAAGAAATATCTTCAGAGGTGTCAAACTGAACTTACATGGATGTATCTGAAACTGTTACATGATACTCTTTTTTGAGAACTTTATTGAATGAACTGTTCTCAGAGGTTTAAAGAAACACTTGGGAACAGTGTGACTGCAGTATTAAAAGAATTCACCTTCAGAGTGAAAAAATACATGATTTTACAAAAAAAATTACTTTTTAAACAGACATCAAAATACCACATTGAATTTTCATTTATAGGTGCTAGATTATTTTAATTCTGAGTAGTATAGAATGTAACTTGAAATAAGCTCTAGATTCAAAGCCTGAAGGTCAGACTGGTCCTTCAAAGAAAATTTACATGATCTGTTTTGCTATAAATATCTAGGTTTTCAATGAATTCCTAAAGTCTTATTTCAGAGGTGGAAAAGCCCTTTATATGACCCTCTCCCTCAGAGAAATGTTCATTTGCACTGCAGTGAAACATATGGTTTTCTGACTTTTTGAAAGAGTATGGGAAACGAAACTTTCTCCAGTCATATATTATTTTAATTTTGCAACTTTGGAGATGTGGAAATCTCACAGGCAGTCAGTTCCCTTTTGAATTTATAAGGCTGCCTGTATTTCTTTTTATGTGTGGCTGCAAGTATTTAAAAAGAGTCCCTTTATAAATCAGGAAGAATAAGAAAGGTGGAGAAAATCAGGCTTTATGTGTGAAGTGTAACATCAAGGTATATAACATCTACTGATAGTATTAAGAATTTTTATCAGTATGTGGTGGACTTCAGAAAATAAAATCTTAAGAAACAGCAAGAGAATATAACAACATCCAAAGTCAATACTTTGGAAGGCTGTATTATTTTTAACTGACATTTCATATGCAAATCTTGTATATTTACAAGTTTTTCTCACTGGAATATTTTTTCCAATTAAAGTATTTTCTGATGTTATAACATTTTCACCATCAGTTTGAAGAAGAAGTAAAATTTAAACCACTCAAGTCAGAGTAGCAAAAGATTTAAAACACACTGATCATTTAAATGTGTATCTTAAGTGTACTGTCAATAAAATCTTAATGTAGCAACTGACATTAGCATTTAAAATTTGCTCCTTTATCATACACATTTACAAGAGAGGACATACACCAGTGTGACTCACACTGCTGCAGTGTGACTCATGCTGCTGTATATCTTACTTTTTGCTCACTATGGAGTGAGCAGTTGGATGCCACTATGAATCCTTTCCCTATATTTCTAGCTTTTCCACATCTGGAGGCTCCAAATTGCATCTGTCAACGTGATCTCTGAGAGAAAAACAGTTGCTTTTCCAGTTCAGAACAGGTGCTAAGTGAATGACCCCATTGTATCACAAGGGCACCACCTAGAAAGGTGTATTATTTTATATATTGAATTAATCCTTCTTCATTGATTTGTGCTCCATGATACTCCTGCAACTTTGATTTAGCCATAAAATCCTTGAAAAACTAAAGACAGAAGAAGAAAACCAAAATATTGACTAATCTCTTCTATTTTTAAAAGGTAAATTAATAGTAGATAAAATAGTGGCAAAACTACCAATTTTAAGATGATCACAAAATATTGTGGCCAAGTGCTTTACTATCATGAGAACCTCTAAGTATATAACCACATACACAGTGTACATGCACTGACCACCCTCTAGTACTAAGAGCACAGAGCCAACCAAGAGATACATTTCAGTAACTTTCCATTTCAGTGGGGACATAAACCCTGCTCTTCAAGCTGGGCAAAAGCAACATCATTGGGATGATGCTTTGCATGCATAGGTGACACTACATATGGTGGTAGATCACCTGTACCTTCACTATCCAGGACAAGTATCTCCTTTCCTGACAGATTTTGTATGTAACAACTCATTCACCTGTGTTCCATTCATTCTCTCAGAGCTGGCATTCAAGTCACTGTACTTGAAGCTGAATTGACTGCTATGAATGATCCATAGATGGTTTGAATTCCTGCCAAAGATAATACATCTACTGAGGAAAGAAGTGTAGGTGGGGAAGCAATAAAATAATATGCTTTATGGGAAGAGCAGCCTCTTTTCCCATAAATGATGAATCAATCCATTATATTTTAATAATCAATGCCATGGATCCTCTTCATGTCAATGTAAAAAAAAAACTTGGTAAAGAGGCAAATCATTATTAATTCATTTATTGCAATAACATTAATCATGATGAGCTAATGTGATATTAATGTGGCTGTAATATGCACTTCCATAGGAATTTCACCATAATATAGGAATTAACTAATGTACCATGGTTTTAAAGAGTGATGTAAATTGATAAATAACACTGAAAAGCTTTTTAAAGAGGGATAGGCATGAATCTACTAACATGCTACCTTCTGGTGGAGATAGGAGGGTGCCCACATCCCACTTCCATGCCCACACTTGTAGGTAAGCTAACACTCTGCTTTGCATTTTCCTTGAGTTATTGCCTACAGCAACAGCCAACTTTTCAACATTGCGGTCCTGTTCCAGGAAACACTGATGTGGGAGATTAGTAGTTCTGGGAATGGAATCAAAACTATGATGATGCTTGCTGGTGTCTAGGAGGAGTTTGGGAGTCACGTGTGCAGTCAACATTCTGAACACCCTCACCCACTGAGGGAGAGGACTGCTTCACAGATATGCCCCCCATGAGAGTCTTCAGAACTGACTTCTGCCATAGTCTGATGTTATTGGTAATAATTCAAAGCAGATACATCCTATGTGACCAGTTCCTGAATGCAGATGACATGGCATGGAGAACTGCATTAGATAATAGAAAAGGACCTTCACCTTACATTGTCCTTCCCACTCAAAGCAGCACTGAGTTTGATGAGGTTTAGCAGCCCTCAGCTGAGGTTGTCATCAGTGCTGAGGACCAAACATTAATGGAAAGCATCAAACAGAGAATATGGAAAACTGAAATATGAGAACACATAAGAAAAATAATGAAACAGAAATAGCAAACCACCTTGCTATATAAAGCACTGTGTAAATCCACTGTATCCCTGATCTTGCCTAACATTCTAAGGAAAGCTGTAAAACTCTAAAGTGATGATTATAATCTCACTTTGAACAGTAAATTGGATGAAAGCTCCAGCAGTTCCTTTCAATCAATATTTCCATGAGTATATGATTCAAATTACCAATAGAAAAAAAGATACAATTTTCCAGTATAATCTACATGGTTATTTTCCCTTAAGTATTACCTGCACATTATCAGACATACTAAATCTATTTTGGCTATAACTAGTGTTTTTCCAAGCAATAAATACTGCTGTCATACTGCGAATGCTCTATGTTTCTTTAAAAAAGTAATTTCTTTTAATGTGTGCTTTAATAAATTTAATCTTCCAGAGATATACATAATCAAAGCATTTTAGTGTTAGAAATTATGTTATTTCTGTCACTATACTTGCATGTTCAAAAGAGGTAAGCTACTTTGTTTCTAAATATCCCACATTTGTGCCTCCTTTGAATGAACAATTTTCAGTGTGGTAAGGAGCCTGCACCTTAACAGCATACACTCTGTCTTCGTTCTGCAGTTCTGGATTCTTGGTTCACATTAGGAGGCACCTTACATATATGGAGTATCAACACTGAACCAGTTTTTCTGTAGGATATTAATATTAGTTGTCTACAGCAAAGCCAGTTGTAGCCTTTAATCTGAAATATTTTCACGGCAAACTAATAAAATAAAGTATATATAGTATGAACTTTCAAACTTTGATCCTAACAAATTGTTGCTTCATTCAATGCAACAGCAATGCAGTTTGGTCTGCTTGGGTAACTGGAAGTGAAAATTACTGCAGTTTAAAAATCTTCTAGAAATTCTCTCTGTCATCCTGTACTTCAGGATCTTTTTTCAACCTCTGGATGTTTTCCTACTCTATAAAATCCAATTATATACACAAATAACCAGAAAATTTCTAGCTCATTGTTGGAAGGCAAGGGGGAAACAACAGTTCCACAAGGTTAAAAGTCAAGAGTATATTTTGGAGCCACCAGCAATGTTTGTATCCAATACTATAGCCTATTACCATGAGAAATTCTTCATGCCATACTTTTAATCAGCAGAACTATCCAGTGTATACAGGACTTCTGTACCTTATCTGTTTATTATAAAACTGGGCAATTAACACTTAACTGAGTTTCATCTTTTGTCTCTCTTGTCAGGTGCCTGAGCATCCTCTGGGAAAGCATACTTTTTTTAAGTGCATAAAAGAGTAGGACATAGATCATTGTTGATACCTTTACTGAGGTGGTATCCAATGGTCTGGAGCAATTAGTTGAAAGGAATTGTTTCAGTGGATGAGAATTGTGAAAAATTAACGTGCCTTAAGACCACAGACAATCTATTTCATTGTATAATCTGGATCACAGAACAAATATCACAGTATTCCCTATTACAGAAAAGCGAAAGTCTTTTGAAGGCATTTTTCTTAAAAGTCTTTGGTATATGATGACAAAGGATTTTGTCTGAAGATCACGACTGAACTATTTTCTCAAAGTTTCTGAATTGGTTTGTAGCAACAGAGAAAATTACTCAACTGAAGGTGAAGGTTCATAGTGGACATGGGTAAAATTGGGCTGTAGCCTTAAGTACTTTAACTTCAATAGGTATCACTTCCATATGCCTCTGATATTATTGTAAAATTATTTTAAATTATTCTATTACAAACCATCAGGAAAAAAAAAACAACCAAACAAAAAGCAAACCAGGATTTTAAAAAATGTTTCATATTAAGCAGGAGCTATTTAAATGGACAGAATTAGTTTGAATTAAATCATCAGTATTATAATGTTGATTTTATTTCAGTTACCTAAGTATTTCCCTTATTGTTTTAAAACAATGACAGGTGTATCAAGGTAATAAAAACAACAGAACACTTATTGTTATTTCACCTAAATTGTTTTAATTTCTATTCTTTTAACAATAAGCATGGTTTTCAGCCCATTTCTGATACAATGACTGCAATTGGGAAAAAAAAAAAAAAAATGGAGGCTGAAGTGAACTTCAGTAACTGTTATTCTCATAATAAATCACAGGCATCTTATATCTTAGCTATGTCTTAAATTTTCTTAGCAAATGGATTGGGAATTTACTCTTCTTTTCTTTTTTTGAGAAATCTGACCAAAATCTAACATTACTGAAAGCACTCAGTAACCCTCCAAATCTCTTGATGATACTCAGAAACATGGTGTTTCTTGTTTTGTTTTGTTTTTAGAAATGGAAAAATAATTATAAAACATATTGTGCTAATAAATCAAAAAAGGCGCTTGAAATAATCTCATAAAATATTATGGTTTAAATAATGCCCTTCATCAGTATTCTTTGTTTAAGATTTTATGTTTATTGATAAATGAAGATGCATTTAAATAATTCAAACAAAACATTAGCTGCAAGCAAGGAATTAATAATTGATAGGACTGGAAGGGCTTTTTTTCACTTGGGAAATAGATAATATTAGCGTAATGTGGGGTTGTAGGAACAGAGGAAATGTAATGGATCTGCCTGCTTTAAACTGATGATGGCTATTGTGGTCTGAAAGTTGCTACAAAGGCAAAAGCAGGACAGCTCTGTAACTGCAATAGATTTCACTCATAGGAGCTGACAATGCAAACTGTGGTTTGATATACCAGATTTATTCATGGGAGGGGATCTAATAAACTTAATATAAACAAAAGAAAAAAACCCAAAAGCTATTGAACTTAAGCCTGAGAATTTTAAAAGGACAAAACCACAACAGTTATTGTATCTAAAAATATTTGGATTTTTTTTCTGTGTCTCTTTTATTAATATCTTCATGCATAGCTTTCTTTAAGGCAGGGAACCACTATTAAGGATGCTTTAACACAGCAGACAGTGACTTCATGCGGATTCTCAGAGGAAGACCGCTTAGTCTAGAAACATTCATTGTAAGGTTTTATTTAGATTTACCTGTAAAGAAGCCAAACTGTCCCAGCTGTGCATTTGAACATGCCAGCCTCTTCTGTGGAGATGTAGAAAACCAGCTTTGTCATGTCCTCTGTTAGGAGTGAAATGTCTGTTGGCGATCCTTGGGTTGTTTCTGGTGATAGCAAAAACCACAGAATTACTCTGAAATCATTTGTGCAGCTCCCATTTTCATTTGTTTTTGGAGATACTAGAGTCTTAGTGATCTGAAAGCTTAAAAAATGACATTTTTATTTCTATGTGGTATTTATGAATCTACAGTCCAGAAGTTTACACTATGCTCTAGCAGACAGAAATTTGAATTTGGACATATTACCAAAATTTGATTTAATTCATTTGATAGTCAGGAAAAAAGTCAAAAATAAATAAACATATTTTAGTATAAATCTATAACAATTTCATAGATGTTATGATATTGGGGGTGGGGTGGTAGTGGTGGTGTTACTTGAAGGTAGTGCTAAAACAGGCAAACACTTCTAATTAAAATATTAAATAGAACACTCCTCATTACTTAAATTGGTTGTAACTTGTGTCATCACTTATGAAAAATGAGTGTGCCATATTACTGAAAGTGAACAGTTGTGTTTTCTACCTATTTTCCACGGGGGTAAATGGTTATAAAGGGATCAAGGCATTGAAGAATCAAGTTCTGTATCTCTAGTTGTGTGTGCCAAGTTCATACCTGAGCATCTCCCAGAATAGGTTTTCTTCAGCAGACAGATTGTAAGCCTGCACAAAATTGATTTCAGAAATGCAAATGGGAGAAAGCAGCTTTGTTTTCCATCCATTGCAACACTCGACATGACATTTAGATAGACTTGCCTGCGTTGACAGTAGGCACATATGTCTACTATTTTGTTTTAAAATATATGTATTGCTTTTAATAACAACATTACAGCTGTTCACAAAATGACGCCTCTAGACAGAAGCACTACAATGAAAAGAGAGTATCAACAGAAGGACTGTATCTGCATGCAACTCTTACAGTTGCCAAGAAATGAAGATATAACATATGGTCACTTTGTAAAGGTGAGCTGAACAAAAAAACAAGCAGCAACCTAGCCAATTTTTGTCATTTGAATTCTCCTGTTCAAAGCCCAATTTAGTTTCATATGACTCTTGCTAATTTGAATGATATATTTATCAAAATATGAAACAGCCAGCCCCGCAACTGGGAAAACAATTTAAAAATAAATTCGTTAAATGGTAAGTTGCCAATTTTTCGCTTGTCTAGAGCTATCCTTTAAAAATTAATGTATAATTTTGCAGCAGAAGAATCGAATGCTATTAACAGCTTGCTAGTGTGAAGAGAGGAAGTTGTAACTTATATTAAATATCCCACTGTTGATTTGCCTATGAATGTCTTTCCTTGATTTATCTGTTTATTGAACTGCCTTTGAACAGCCACTTCTCATAGGAATACATGGGGAAATGTTAACATAACCCAAGTCTTTTTGATAATCTCTCTGGATATCACCCAGAAAATGACAAGATTTAAGAAAAAAAAAAAAACAGTGGTAAGCTTGGAAATATTTAATTTCACACGATAACAATTTATAGACTCTGTAGGGAAAGTGTGGACTCCAGACACACTTCTGTTTTAGGCAATATTACTTCTTTTGTACTTGAATAGACAAGAAAAATTCAGAGTTGGGCGGATTTTTTTCGTCAACAGAAAAATATCAGATCCTTGATATAATTCTGTTTACTGATAAATAACATATACATCTCTGACTCTCTGAATGCTTGAGGAAGACAACAGAAAGGTGGGGGTTTTTTTCTTACACCACTAAATCCCAAGTTTTCTTTCTTTTTGCTATTTTAGATCTTTTTACAGATGCTTTATACAGCTCCTTTTTTTGCATGGTATTCTCACAACTTTTCCTCTCTGATTATCTAATTCTCAATTTCCCAGTTGTCCACAAAGGCAGAAACCTTTACAAACAGTAGCCTACACTTATATATGTACCGATTAGGAACATGAAATTTGCCATTTCTTAGATTAGAAGGCATCACTTTTCTAACTCCCTTTTTTAGGACATTTAATTGTTATTTAAACTATATCACACAGTGAAGTTAGAATTACTTGCTTTATCTCTAATGCATTTTAGCTCTGACCTTACCAAGACTATATATAATATGGTCAAAAAGATATCATAAGATTGTTTAATCCAAGCAATCATGACACCAAGAGATATGGTGCTCCTTAAAAAGACCCAGCTGTTATTTGTCTAGCACAGTTGTCTGAATGAATTCCTTCTGTCTTCATTGCACCTGAATTTTCACTTTTCAGTTTCTGGAACCCAGAAGATTGAATGAGAAAAACAAATAAAGGAATGAAAAAGAAAAGAAAAGAAAAGAAATTATGAATGTAGCTTTTCATCAAAATCAACAGTTATCTGATTTATCTGTTGTATCCATAGTAATTCTCTACAGAGGATTTCTTCCTAAGAATACTAGAAGTACTGAGGAAGCATTTAGGACCATGCTGTGATAAAGAATTGGAAGACGTGTGCATCCCAATTCCCTAGCAAAACTGTCACAGCCAGTACCATCTGTATAAGGAACTTGAGCAGAAATGTTAACTTACCACATTAAACTGAAAGAAATCTATCAGGCAGGAAAAGTAATTGTCACTGCAGCTCTGACAAACTCCTAATTAAAGAAGAGGACCTGTGAGAAAGAGAAAAATGCCAGTCTGCATCTCAGAGCAGCTACCCGCTTTCCAGGAACAAGGGAAAGTAGGCAATGGCTGTGGCAGGGGTTTCTGCCCCAGCTCTTGTAGCTATTTCAGATTCCAGAGTCAACGCCTATGTGAATCTCCTGGTCAGAGCAAGAATAAGATTTAAGACTGCTAACATTTGCATCTGGGTCAACAGGACAGAACAGCAGGAGGGCTGAGAAAAGATCAGCATTCACTAATTAGGACAGTGCACAGCTATCCCCATCTAGGAAGCATCTTTTGTTTTAGGATAGATGTTATGGGGAATATTAAAAAAAATATCCAGCAGTGCATTTTTTTTGGTTGATCAGGTAGCCAGCACATGTTCAGCCAGTTCTGCCAGGAAATCAAGTAGCATGGCTGATCCCCTATACACACTGCAGAGAGTACAATGACACCTTCTCCTTTAAGATTTCTAGAAGAGAGCTTTGATTTAACTCACTGCTTTTCGTGGCTATAATTGAAGGAGTTTGCATTTGCACTGGTAAATGCCAAATTTTAAACTAAACTTCTGGAACTGTTAGTCAATTTTCTAAGAACTTGATGCTGAGAGTCTACTGCATAGCCACTGTAAGCATAGCTCACATTAACCCGCAGTAACACCACTGCCCAACCCATCCACCCATCACCGAACTCAATGGACATCTGGTAATTAGGGGGGATGATGAGTCAGCACTTTCGTTTTATGATAAGAGGAAAAACAGCTCATGTAATGCAACACTGTACATTGATCCTTTTTTTGATCAAGGAAAAAAGATTTTGCAGAGGCATCAGATAATCAGGAAAAGAGGCAAGTGTGTATCTCTATGCAGCTTTGATAAGACAGCTCCCTGTGCCTTCGATTTTGTTCTAATTACTTCAGTGCTCCAAAATATAGACAAATAAAAGTGAGTGTCATGCAGGATGAAGAAATAAAAGCAGTACTGAGAGCTGTGACCTCTATTTAAGAAAAGCTGGATGAAAAAATGTATTACCTTGAGTGAGGATGAAGTGATAATATGATAGTTTTCCATTTTTAAAGATTGTTTGGGTTGAAAAAAAAAAATTTGTGGTGTTGAAAGGCTGTATGAGAAAAGGATGACAAATTTTAGTAAAGGTAAATTTTTGCTGAATATCAGAAAAGACTTGCTTAGCTTTCCATAGTCTATGAAACAGTTTCTCATGGGAAATTGAGAAAGTCTATGACTTTTTAGAACACACCTGAATAAAGCATAGAAAGATTTACTGCAGTGCTGCAGGTGTGACCACCTTTTATTTGTAATTACTATTTGTGTTTGTGTGTACATGTGTGTGTTAAAAAACATCATTTTGTGCATCCAAGTTATACCAGGGACACTCAAGTTAAGCTTTGTATAGTAATTTCCTTAATATTTTTCTTTTTTTTCCAGGTTTTTTCCTACAGCTTTTTCTATTAGAATGTTTCAGTTCTGGAAAAATGAAAGGTCATAAAAACTATTTTTTTTTTTTTTTAAAAAAAAAAAGGAGTTCAAAGGTATTTTTGATAAGGATGATGATTTGTTTGAAAGGGAATATTTTGATATCATGTTTTTAAATTATTTTCTATTTATTATGTCTGGCATGAATTTAAATAAAACTCAGGAAAGAAGAAAGATTTCTATGGAACATTTCATTTTGAGAAGGTTGTTTTTTTTTTTCCTCAGCACTTATACATAAAGATACTTTTTCTTTACATTATGTCTAATATAGGCCCTAGCGCTGAACTTGTAAAATTTCCAAGGAAACAATATAAATGTTTTCTACTCAACTTACTGGAAGCACACTTAATTCTTCTACTTCACAAGGTGGTATCTCTTTTATTTAATTTACTCACTCTGCGTCAATATATTCAGAGGCTTTCCAAGACACTCCCTGTAGCTTCCTGAGTTAGAAAGAACGTTCTGTTTCTCTGGTCTGCCTCCTTTCCAGCACTGAATAATGATAAACAGATCTTGCAAAAATCTTTTCACTGATGTTTAAATTGAGGAGCAAAATTCAGAGAGATAAGGTATCACTTTTCGCCAAACATGTTACTCTAGCTTTATATCCTACATCTTGATTTGATGCAATGTTTATAACAACACGTTTTATGTATAATGCCATGAAGTGATGACAATCTGCTCTCCTGTCATAGTGTGATGT
Source organism: Chloroceryle aenea (assembly GCA_013399075.1). Taxonomy (NCBI): domain Eukaryota; kingdom Metazoa; phylum Chordata; class Aves; order Coraciiformes; family Cerylidae; genus Chloroceryle; species Chloroceryle aenea. The sequence continues at coordinate 52,187 of VWZY01001295.1, read as the reverse complement.
TGAATTAATAGGAAACAAGGTGAGGGCAGAGCAGGCAATGATTGTATGTGTTAACTTCATGATTAACCATCGGGTTCTTAATAAAGTCTTACTCTACAGAACAGACTGCCAAATATTTTTGTCACTTCTACAATATTTTGTCAAGATATATGACCTTGAAAGTCACCTTTAAAGTTATCTTAATATTTCACGCAACTGAGACTAATGTAGCTTTTATGAACTTCAGTGAGAACACACCTGATGCATAAAACAATCACTAATAGAGTGGAATTTCTAAAAACAGATTGTATATAGTGAAGTACATTGCAAGAGAAAGCACTTAATTTCTTTCAATTTAACTAAACTTAGTGCGTGAGATTCATTAATTATGCTAGAATGTTTTTATTTAAATAAAAAATAGAATAAGCAGTGCATACCATTTCCATCACAGTTTGTGAAATCTGTTTGGCAGATCACTGAGCTCAAAAGCACTTGCTCAGTTTCAAGATCATTAACTGCTTACTGTAAAATTAGTAGTTGCTTGGCTTGCTGCACTACTTCAAGAAGAATATTACATATGCCCTCACTGCAGAGAAGACTTAACATGATGTAAGCTAGTTTGTTCTTCTTATTTCTCAGGGCAATTACTTAGACCTTTTTGCAGCTGTTGTATATAAGATTGTCATCAGCCATACTTGCCTACAGACCATATTTTGTCTAACAAACTCAGGCTGATGCTTGTTGATATGACTATTATCTCTGTGATAAAGGAACTGTAGCCAAAATGCAGGACCACACTATACTAGGTGCGGTAAGGGAGCATAGCAAACAAAAAGATTCCTGCTTCATGAAGCTTACACTCCAAGCATGAACATGAAACTGCAAGTAGGGTATAAACAAGTAGTAGTACTGGCTGTTTAACAGTTAATCATACTGGCAACAACAACAATTTTTCTTAAATTTTTTTAGACACCACAGTATAATAGAATTTAAAGGATATGTTGATAGTAGGCAGAACAAGTGTTTCACAGATATTGTTCTCAAGCATGGAGAGTAGCTAAGAGGAGAGAAACGAAGTGCCTACTTCAAATTTAAATAAAGGAAAGTGAAGGTTCACTAGAAGCAGGTGTTAATATATTTGAGGTGACAGGGGGTAGGCTATGAATCTGAAGAATGAGCTAGAAAAAGAGGCTTCTCTTTTCCACCTCAATTGGTCATGCTCAAAGGGAAAAAGGTTTGGGTGGGCCTCTTTTATACAGCATCAAGAAAATTTTGCTGCTTTTTCCACCTGAACTTGGCTAGAAGATTGATTAGACAGTAGTGTGTGAAAGTACCCACCCTCATAAAGAAGCAAGGAGTAATAAACCAAGATGTTTGATGCATAACTGAAATCCTTGTTTGGGCATACTGTCCTAAGTCACGGTTTCAGTGGTAATACAGTTTACTGACATTACAAGCCTTCATTTTCACATATTTTGCAGATGTCTGTCCCTTAGTTTCTGCATTTGCAACATATGTCTGAATGTAGTCCTTGACAATACACAATATCTAGAATATAAATTATTTTAAATATATTTATTCTCAAGCCTTTTAAGGTGGTGTTAGCCAGAGAAATAGTTTGTTGCAATATAAGGAAGCTAAATTTTGTCCCATCCCTGATGCTATGTACCAAAGTTAACCAAATAATTATTGTGCCCCTCAGAAGTAAATCAAACAGAATCTATGCCACTCTGAATGAAAAACTAACAGTCATATGCAGAAGACTAAAGTTTTAAAAGTTGTAAAACATCTGGTAAGAGTTAGATTTTCCTCTAGAAGGCCTTTATACTCATTTTTTATAACGGCTTTATACATGTCTATAGATGTAAATTAGATTCATGCTCATATTCTCTAGGACTTTCCCCTAAGAATAAATTTTCTATCCAAGCTTTTATCTTTAGTAGAGGTTATATAGCATGTATTGTAATTAACATTCTACAGCTGCAACAGGAAGTTTAGACAACCATTTAACTACTACCCAAAAAGCTTTACGTGTTCAGTTTCAGCAGTGGCTAAAACGTAAGCCTTAATAATAAAAATCCTTCCCTTTTGACCATCATTCATTCACAAATTACCCTTCCATTTTCTACAGCATGCTTACAATGCCTATATGATCTGTCTGAGTCAAAGCCTCGAAATTCTGACCTGTCATGTCTACTGCTCAGACACTTTCTGTCCAAAGTTAGTAGGATAAACTCACCAACATTTATCTATTGCAAGTATTTATAGTATTGAAATATTGATACTTGGCCCTGAAAAGCTACTATGAGTTTGCCTCACTTACTGCTGCTGTTGGCTAGCAGACTGCTGATTTCAGGTATGAGTAAGCAGGCAACCATCAGGAAAGAGATGAACAGCTGGGAAACTTTATGGAAACTATGGGAATGTGGGAGTCTGAAGGTTATTTACACTGCAGTATGTTGAGTTTCATTGTTTCTGTACAAGTAAGCCAGTTCTCAGCTATCTGGCAAAGATAAATTGTGTAGAAGTTTGCAAAGAATGTAATTTTTGCTGCTGAGAAATTGTTTGAAACCTTATGACATACAAATTGAGTGTTAGTGAAGCAGAGAGAGCCTGGAACAAGGCAGTCCTGTGCTGGTAAAGCAAGAAAAAAAGACTTGATGACAAAAGATACTTGAAATAGGCAAGCTGTATCTACTGAATCATAGCTCATTCAAATACTTCTGTTACAAGTGGAATTGCGGTAGGAAGTATATCATCTGGAGTGCTGTCTAAAGAACAGAATATGTTTTTTGAGGAAGTGGGTTGTCAAAATCTCTATTTAGATCCTCAACAATATTTTCAAAAGTTGGTGAGGGCTTGCAATCTCAGTCTCTGACCTAAGCTTCCATGCAAAATAAACACTGTCTTATCTACCTCCCTCTTTGTGACTTTATTTCCCTCCATTTTCTCTTTATTCCAGAACCTTATAATTATACTGGGACTTGGGTTCTCAAACGATAGCCTAACTAGTACATATTCCTCTAATTCAAAGAAATGTGCCCTTAATAGACCACGGTGGCCAGAACTAAAATCATTATTATAAATCAAATATCTCTGCTTGTATTCTGATGCTCAGTTAAATTAAGGTTAATAGTTCCGGTTTAAACGAGTCAGTCTATCTTGCAAGCAAGACACATACTCATATCCAAATCCATTTAATATTCTGAATTTTATTTTTTTTTGAACACAAGCATCAACTTCTACTCAATTTCAAGCCTGAAAACAAAAAACAATGTTAAAAAAAATACAGTCTCTGTGTTTCTCTCGCTCCCACAACTGATCTCTATCTGCCTTTCCACCTTCTATCTCTTTTTGGTTTAGAGCTAAAATTTATATTTATGTGTAAGATAAAGACACAAGAATAAAAAAAAAAAGTACTGTCTGAGAAAACAAAGAACAATTAATGAAGAAATAAAAAATACCTACAATGGAATGCCTGTTATTTGCCCTTAAGTGATACATTAGGTACAGGAAATCACATTACAATTTGATGTATGTGTCACTTTAAGAGTGATTCTTGGATTGTGGAGGTAGCTTGTGTGTCATATGATGTAAGTACTTTTATTGAGTAGGTAAGTATGTAATAGCTAAAAGCCTCATAAATCAGCTAAATGTTCTCCCAATTTATAGAGAATATTTGATCTGAGAACATTACTGTCTGGTGAGCCACTGAAAAAAAGAGAAGACATGAAGAGTGATGGAGATGGATACGCTGGATAATTTTTTTTGATATATAGTATTGGGTCTGTCTCTTCATTGCTTGCATCTTTTGTACTCATTAACACCTGTGCAAGTGTAATACACTACCAAATTAAAGTTTTCTACTCACTTTAATATATTTATAGATGCTTATCACAGGGGCAGAGTCACAGAGAATGACACACAATGCAGGTTTTTAATCCAAAGGTTTTTCTATTTTCAACAACAATGGCAATTAACAAATCATGTTTGAAGTATGTAAAATAGTCCATATTAATCTAGCCACTGTTTTGAGCATTATAGTCAGCCCTATGTTATTAAAGCAAAGAAGTACACTTTTTTGTAATTTCAACTACAAAAGACCAATGTTCAGTCTATCTCTGTATATTATTTTTTTATTTGAACAATGAGGGACTTTGAAAAACTATATTTCTAAGTACATATAAATATATATGTAAAAGAAACAATTTATTCTTTAAAGGATTCTGTAAGAAATTATTTAAGAAAATTCTTCTTTACAGGATTCTTAAGTTCATTAAAAGCATTTAATATTTAACAACATTTATCAGTAGTATAATAATCGGTACACTATGATGAGACTATGTATTGACTGAAGCTGAACTTTTGAACCTGTTGCATCGTACAAAAGCAAAGAAGTGTTATTTATTTGCCATATTTTAGTTATAAAATTAAATAACTTCTATTTGCTGTGGTTACTTAAGAAGAGTGGTTGAACATGCCTCTGATTGCTAAATGGATGCTTCAACATATTTTTGAAATTGTGATTTGTGAGGGCTCTGATGCTCTGAGGCATTACTTGTTGGATTGTTCACCTATTCATATTTTATACAGCTGAATACCTTCCACTAAGGCACATCAGAGGCCTTTAAAACCCTTATTTCACTCAAAGCCATTTTTCATCAGGAAAGCATGGAAACAATGGTAGTGTAAAGTTTCTTTTCCTTTTCCTTCTGGGCCACACAGGTGATATATAAGGTGTAAACACCACACAGTGCCTAACTCAGCTGTGAGCTAGACTTGCTTGGGCATCAGCTGGCACAGCAGTAATACAGACAGTGTCCCAGAACACTTCTGTGTTCCTTTACAGACTCTGTCTCTATGAAAGAATATAGCCTAGTCTGACAAATTAGATTGTCTGCTGAAGTGACATGCTGCTTCCCACCCCAAGTTGCAATTCTGTATGTCATTCTGCTTGAATTCTACCTGACAACTTGTACTGACTCTGAATGACACTTAAGTTCAATCTGTACTGGTATATGATCATCTTAGTGAGGTCTATAGAACACTAACAAGGTTAGTAATTCCTGTTGAAGAATGGTCCTGTTCCATTATCCTAATAATTCCTCTTTGACCTTAAGCCCTCTAGAAAACAGAGATCATGCATTATGTCTTAATTCTGGCTTTCCCTTCTTCAGATCATAGCCCAACTCTTTAAAATCCATTTTTCCTAAGCCTTTCAATTTAAAACACACCTTCCTAAATACTCCTTTGCAGACTTATTTAGCTAGCTAGCCAGCTCATACTGCCCTCTTTTCTTTTTCTTTTTCTTTTTTTTTTGGTTTTTTTTTTGGTCAAGAAATCTCCTTCATGGGTGAAAACACATGTATATTGAAAACTGCGATAAATTAAAGCATGGCTTCCAAAAGAAATTCAAGGTTTATATGTCAAAAGTATATAGAATTAGGAAATAAAAGGACAAACATAAGTCTGCCCTGTAAACATGACGTCAATTTCAATACCATGATCAGTATGAAATTTCCCTCAAAATCAAATAGATATCAGTGTCAGGACATTCTAATAAAACAAATCCTTCATGCCATGTTGACATTGTTCTTTGGTTTTATGTAGTCCTGATCAGTGTTCTATAAATTAGAAATCTTCAGGCATTCTCGGGGAAAAAATGCAAAACACAGAAAGGCAGACTATAAATACAACCATCACAGTGACACCAGCTGCAGAACATGCTGGTGTGATCCTTCTAATCTGGAAATGAGCTTAATCATAGTATAGATGTTTTATCATCAGTCTGCTGTCAAGGTAAAGAATCTTTCTCTACTGTATCTACATGACAAATGTCAGTCAAAGTAAGGCAGAATCCTTTGAAATACAATTGTAAGTTATAAAAGTTACATATTTGGGAAAGGATTAATTCAAACATCAAACGAAACCATTTGTCTTTGCACTGTTCAGTCTTTGCACAGTTAATTTTTTCTGTGATACTGTTGGTCAGCCTTACATAACTGAGGAATTTGAACTTATAGAAGTAACTATAAGATTCACCAATATGAGAGAAAAGATCATTTTAGGGCAAAATCTTGCTTATTTGTCTTTCCATTTCTGCCTTATTTGTGCTCAGGAGTCCTCATCCAACTTCTGAAATCAATGAAAGCTGGAAAAGGCCATGACAGAATCACATTGATGTAAAAAGAATAGGCATTTACCTCAGACATAACATTTAGACAGTTTTTCTCCAGTATATATTGTTCTTCAGATAACAATTTAAAACATATGTATTTTAATGTAGGTTTGCATTTTTCATGTCACTATTACTGTGGTCCTACTAAGGTCACCTATTAACAAAAAGTTTGGTTAGTTTCAAAGACACTAGAAATTACTAATCCTATTTAATATTTCTATACTAAACATATTTCAATACAAAACATATTTCACAAGATTTCAGAAGAAAAGATCTTTGCCAGTAAATCCATTAATGCAAATTAGGATAACTGCTTGCGAAAAGGTTTACATTTTTCAAAAAGAAACAATTGATTTCCCTGATCTTCTCATAAAGATGTTGATCGTTAATGCATTCTGACATACTGTCTATTTTTGTGGATAAAATCATCATGCAGTTCCATTCAGATTTGCCTAGTAGTATTACTAGACTTCTTGATTATTCCTATATTAGAAAATCTTACTTCAGTTATGGCTGAAGCAACTATGTTGGAAAAAAATAAGTAAACTGCCAGAATTAACAACTGAAGATATAAATGAAACTTTAACAAAAAAATGGGGTTTTTTTTATAATTTCACATTATTTGACCTCCAAGAAAGGCCAATCAGCTCCATACAGAAAATATTGCTTGGCACTTACACATTTTGTATTATATTGTCTGCTTTAAATTTTTCTTGTGAAGGTCAAGCTTACTGATCACAAGTCATGCAGTTGCTGAGGAACTTCCTAACCACTTGTATATTTCCTCCAGCTGTAAACACTGAAAAACTGATGTGCACACTCTAGTTTTTCTTAGCTGAATAAAGTGTCTCTCTGTGTTTTGGTGACATTTCTATGTTCACCTTTCAGGAAGTTAATGATCACAAAATACAGAAGGTAAACTCTGACTGTGATTCCTTATAGATCAATTTTACACTAGTGGATTTCTATGCCTCCAACAGAAATACCTTATGACTTTCAGCAACACTTTGGCTTTAGAGGCTGCAAAAGACAATATGTCACTTAACAGAGTTTTATATCAAAGATTTTTTTGTAGGCTTTTTATTGGGTTGGTTGGGTTTTTTTTGATTGAAGGTTGATTAGTGGTACAATAACACACTTTTATTCCTTTAAAAAAAAATCCTATAAATGTTATCAGTATCTCCATTTTTTAAACTATCTGGCTGTAGTAAAACAGTAGAATTACTAGCTGTTTTTTCTTATTGCCTCATACTAACAGTACATGCCTGTCATATCTTGTTATACTCTCTTCCAACTCTGTCATTTACTTCGTAACCCACATTAATGAAAATGACAATCACCTCATGTCCTCTCTTCTTCCTTCAGCCAGCCTAAAGGGGAAACTAGTTCTTCAAAATCGAAGGTAAGAAATGAAAGGAAAAAAACAGGAAAACATTCAGATTTGCTATGAATTGAGTAAGTGGATTTTAAATCACTCATACATCTCATGTACAAACAAAATACCTTTCCTTTTTTTTTTTTAATTTATACAACAGACAGGCCACACAATGCAGTTCTCTGACAATGGCAGCCCTGTAGAATCATTTTAACATACAATCTTCCATAAATAAAATGAAGTGCTAAAAGCCAGCCTGCATCTGCCAAGACAGGGAACCAAAGGCCATTCCCCACCACCCATTCCAGTGCTCTGGCTCATAAAGCCTGAACTACCACCCAGTTCACAATAGCAAAATTCCCTTCTTGATATGTTGCTTGATGGCACTTCCTATCATGTCTTTTGGGTTTCTTCATCCAGTATTGAGTCTTCTAGGAAATAATTACAAAGCAGATTGACTTCTGTAAAGAGTGAATTCCTCTGGGGGACCCATCCTGACAAGGCTTGGTGAGCTGCAACTGTTGTTTAAGTATATGCCTCTTCAGTGATCCCGAAGGATAAAATAAATAAACTTATTTAATAATATTTAGAGGGGTTCATGGCATAAATATTGTATTTCTTAAAGGTATTTCATTACCTTTTGTTTTGTCTGACACTGGTTTACGATAATTTTTCTTCTGTTGTGCAGCAAGTAAAAACATCTTAATACTGATACATTAGCATTTTCAGTAATAACTTAAAGATCATTAAAATACAATTATACTTGCTGATGTTGTGGTACTACTAACTTTTTTCTTATGCTGCATTTGACATTTCCATTTTAGAGCACAGACTTACAAACAGTAGTTACAATACTGTAAAGGCACAAGTGTTTATTTGCAAGTAACTCCTATGTAACCTGTATCACCAATAGCATTCACAGATCACTGCTATGAAAACAACCTGTTGCAAATGGTCATGTGAAAAGATTTTTCTCCTTTTACTTTTAGTTGAGTACAAAGAATATAAAGTAGTAATTTGTACAATCACCCTTACTCCTAAGGAGTTACATAGAGAAACTAGTAGCTGCTTTACACTTCCGCTTCCACATTGTGATGTGAATTATATGGTATTTACTGCTGTGCCATTCAGCAACCAGTTCCATCCAATGGTCAGCCAGTCCAAATTGGTGGCATTGCCTCAGCTCTGGATACTCACCTGTGATCCTGATCTAATTTCAAAGGAGAAGTCTGAAGTCAAAAAATTTCACTGGAACAGACTTTCTGCTCATGGAAAGAGGAAAACATTTGTCCATTCACCTCTATACATTCAGATTTGAAATACCACAATTAATGCTTTACCATGAAGACAGTTTGGAATTAAATGGTATGGCAAACAATTTCTTTCTTTCTTCTGCAGTGGCAGAGATCAATACAGGGTTTGTCTCTGAGGTTAGAATGGAACTGTCAGGGAAATCAATGCATCCCATAGCTTCTCCTGGAGATGTGTCCTCCCATTTTCCACAATGCTCTCCTATCTTCAGCAGGAAATGATAATTCCTACCACCCCTAATCAGTGGCCCTTTGAAGCTCACCACTGGGTTCCAAGCCCACAAGTCTCCTGAGCCTTTTGAGCTTTCTGCATGAGTAGTCTGAATGACATCTGGTAAATATAATACTCTGAATTAATCAAATACAACATAAATTTCCAGCATCTTAATCACTAACGTTTAGAAATGAGATCAGGCACTGAAGAGCAGAGATTTTAACTCATACCAGTCTGTCTAGGTTTTATACCTATTTTTTATTTTAATTTCAGACAAATTTTCAGTCTGTGTTTCTTGGCCTCAGTGACATCTTTTGCAGTGAGTTCTGAAATGCAAAATGTGTTAGAGGTGAAAGTTATTTTGGAGCAACAGTGTTCTAATTCCTTCTTTCCACTTCTGAAGAACATTCCTTTCCTCTGTTATGAAACAGAGACCCTTAATGTCTCTTCCATGCTCTTTTAAAAGATATGTAATGTGATTATATAAAAGTGTTTCTCTTTCAAAAATAAAAAACCACAAATCTTTCTATTCTCTTTCATACAAGTATTTGCCATTTCCAAATTCTACTTCTTGTCTAAATTGTCTCTAAATGACCTAAATTAATGGAAATAATTTGACCTATATATGGACAATATTTTATATATGAGAAAAAACATGAGTTATATAAAGGTATTACACATTTTCACATTACTCTCTACTTCTTTCATACATCCAATACCCCATTTGCTCTTCTAATGCAAATGCACATTGAATTGAAGTCTTCATTGAGCTGTTTTCAGTGATGCTGAGGTTCATTTCCTGAGCCGATATGATTAATTTAGAAGCATAAGAGCAGTATGAGCACTTAAGGTGTCTCCCTTCCGTGTTAGCAATTCTTCTTTATGGTATCACTGTTGATTTTCATCTATCACTGTGTTGTTGGTTGATTAATATATATATTCAACAAAATCCCTTTTCTTAATTAATATTGTAATTTCCTTCTCTTTTTTTTTTTCTGTTCTCCTAGCTATTTTAACATAACTTTTGCAGCTCTTCCCATGACTATTTTAGTAGCTTATAGTAGAATACCTTGTCAGATGTCTCTTAAAATACTAAATACATTATATCAACTGATTTTCTTTTTTCCCTCTCCTTTATTATTCAAAGAAATTGGACAGGTTGATTGTCCATTGTCATAAATCATACTTGTTTAACCATTCTTATTAGATGATCTTCCAGGTGTTTTTTTTAATCTGTTTTGAAGTATCAACTTTTTTTCCAGATACGATTTTAAGGTTTACTCATCTGCAATTCACTGGATCACCCAGACAGTATTTAAAAAACATATGAGTATGCTATATGCAACCTTCTAACCCTTCATTATGAGGATTAACTTATGACTCTGAACCCATTCACAATTATCCGAGTAACCCTGAGAAGTAGATGCTTATATGAATAGCCTCTGATTTCAGTGGAAACCTCATGAGGGTATCTGATCACCAGTGTAACTGAGACACTTGCAGTTCCTCCATGGGGATAGTCCCACAATTGAATGACACTGTAAAATTTTGCTTTACATATCCATCCATCATTCTGCACCACATCAATTGGTATCAAAGTATTACTCGACAAAAGAAAGGCTAAAAATTAGTGCTCTCTTAAAAGGATGACTCAGAAAGTATACTGTTAGTCAAGATGTGTATGCTGCAAGTTTTGCCCTTAGGTAGCATCTGCTTTTTAATATTACGCAGTCACTACTGTAAAATTTAAATGAAGAAATAAAAAACAATGTTCAAAGATGGATAGCAATAGATGAAGGAAAAGTCTCTTCACTACATTAGTCTCTGATGTTTGCTTATCTGAGAGAAAGCTTGATCCAGAACTGTATTTACATTTGTTATGCAAGTATTACTGCAAGAGGACTTATGAGTGTAGGGAACATATGGAGAGGATGGCAGGCATGGATTCCCTGGTGTGGTGGTTAGATTCTTTGCTCTGAAAAGGCAAGCTTTTAAAATTCATTTGAAAACTATAAAACACACAACCAGTATGCCAAGTAGGTCGGTATTTAGAGAAGAATTATAATTCTGAAAAGGTACCAGATATTTTAACACCTAATGCAACTTTAGGCTTTTAATAGTTATTCTTTAAGTCTATATGATAGTCAAACATTATAAGCTGAACTGATTTTCATCCCTGTCATACAACGAGTGCATCGATCTAATAAGTTTCTTTTTTAATTGTTTTTTTTAACACCTGGGCTCCTCCGCCTTTATTTATTTATCATTTATTGTAGTAGTGTCTCTTTAAAATCCTGAAAAGTTCTCTGGTTCCATAGTGACAGAAATTCACTTCCTCAAGAGGTCTTTCCATTGGAAGTTGCCCTTCAGTTAGACTAAGCTTGATCCACAATCCATCAAAGTAATTGGGACTGCTTTTATCAAATTTCAGTGGACTTCAGATCATGTGTTAGAAAGGTGTGACTAAATTCTAGCTCTTCCATCCTGATTATATTTAAATCATCAGCGCCATTTAAAACAGTCTATGCACTTAAATACTTGACAAATAACAGGCCATATGTGTCCAGATTTATGAATGTAATATATACAATGATAGCTAAATGTTGTTTTCATTGGATTTGTCTAATATTGCAACTACTTCAACTATTTGAGGTAAAAACCAAGAATATGCCCTCTGCTTATGTAATATATATACCTCTTATATATATGTACATACCTTAGCATCAAAAGGAAGGCTAAGGTGGATCGCCATCCTTTATTGAATGCAGGGAGAAACACAGTGACAGACGATGAGGAAGAGGATGAGGTACTGAATGCTTTCTTTGCCTCAGTCTTTCATAGTAAGACCAGTTGTCTGAGTTCCCAGCCTGCTGAGCTGGAAGAGAGGGATGAGGAGCAGAATGAAGCCTCCACAGTCCAAGGGGAAATGGACATGTAGATGTGGTGCTTATTGACATGGTTTAGAGGCGGATTTGTCACTGTTAGGTTAACAGTTGGACTTGATGGTCTTAAATGTATTTTCCAACCTAAATGATGCTATGATTCTATATTTAAAATTTATTGATCAAATTTATATCTAGAAGTAGGTATAAAATTTTTAGACACTCTCAGTACAATTAAAAAACCCAAACTAAACATAAATGCTCTCCTTCCCTTCCCTCCCCTCCCTCATATTCTGTTCTGTTCTATACTAACATCATGCTTTAAACAACTTCAGTATCAGACTGCCTTCCAAAAAACGCATTAGCTGATGTTACTAACATCTGTCATATGTAGTTCATTTTCCCTCTCATCTTCTCTGCAGGGACAGGATGAGAAAGAAAATGAACCACACATTGTGTGTGCAATGTAGTGTTATATGCATATGCATTATGATAGAGTCTTTAATTACATGCTCTCATCTTGTTTTCCCACAGGACCCCTGCCTCATTCAGTACACAGGACAGACACATGGTAGAGATTTAAGAGTACATAGGCAACCACCAATTTAGCAGTTCCTGGCTTGGCTTTTTAATCTAGTGTAGTGCTTTTAATTGTGATTCTTTTCATGTCCTTTTTTTTCCCCTTCTTCACATGTTATTGATATTTTCTATAGAAAGAATACCAAGATAAGGTAGTAATCATAAGACAATGAGATACAGATAAGCTATTAATTAGACCTGAAAATGTTGCATAGTTAATTCACCAAGCCTCAGTGAACCTGTACATATAAATATATACATATAAAAAGTCTATGGTTTCAGAAAGGAAAAACGGGATTTTTCCCACCTGCTCCACCCTGCATGAAAACTGGACGATGTAACTGTGGATCTATGAAATTGGAGGAAGAAGGAGCACTGCTAGTAGTGAGGATTTGGAAGAGATATTCCTCTGTTTCCACATGACTTGTACATTAAGTGCAACTCTGTCATCTCTGTAATCAGTTTCTTTTACAAATAACCAGTTAGAGAACTTTAGAGTCTTCTCTGTTGCTACCTGGTATCTGATATGTACCATTTGTTGCCTTACATTATATCATAAGAATGAAAGTAAGTTATTTGAAGCACATTTAATCTTTCAAAATGCCTATTATTTGGTATGAAGATGCTAATGAATATGAAATGGTAGTTTAGTTCCCCCTCCAAAAAAGGGAGGCTTTTTTTTTTTCCCCCCTAGTTATTCCTTATCAGTGAGATAAAATATTTGTGGGTTGTTTTAGGTTTTTGGTTTGGTTTGTTTTCTTACAATGCACAGAAGTATAAATCAAACATATAGATGATGCATTCTTTTACTTATTCTTCATACCAGCTTGATTCCAATTCTTTTTAAACAAAATATGCCTCCGTATTTTACAGCAGGTAACTATTGTGTCCTTTTGGAAAACATTTGTGTAAATGAAAGCAGACATGGCTTTCTTTTAATGAAGTAATATTAAGACTTTATTTCTATCTGTTGACAGAAACCATTTCAGTTTCATGAATACTACTGCTAATTTTTGAAGGTAAAAGTTTCCTCTCTGCTGGTGTGTATGGTAGTTTCATACAAAAATGGGCATAGGTGCTGCCTTGCATGAATGCTTTGCAAGTAGTTGCCTACAGTAGTAGATGAACTCCATCTGTTAATCCACAGACATGGCAATTTGAATTTTGCCTCTGAAATCTGAACCCAGGCTAAAGAAGGAGTCTGAACTCGAATCTATTTTTAACTTCAGATCATCTGAACCTGTATAAATGTACTGTAGTATGGAAAACAGCCCTGTAAAATCCATTTCAGACCAAAATTGGAACTGTTTGAACAGCTTTAAAGCTTTTATCCTTAAATCTTATTGTAGTTTGATGGGCATTTCTTGTTTGTTTGGGGATATTTTTTGTCAGTGGGTGAGTAAGGAAGGTATCCAGATTTTTCTCTTCAGCTATGGATCTTTGATCTTTGCACAGTGATTTCTCTGCTTGCTCCAGCTACAGTACCCGTCATATGAAGTGCAAAATTGCACTGTTTATATATGTGCTTCACTGTAGACAAATGAACATTCACATTTTCACTGGAAGATTTTGTGTCCCTAACAGGTCAAGTGCAGATTTATCTCATATATCTAAATCCAGGCCATTGGGAGAAGTATGTTTACTACCTGGATTGCGTATCTGTCTTCATGCCAAGAAGCCTGAGTGTCCATTCCAGAGTGTTTGCATGCATTGCAAACATGCATCAAAGCAAGTATTACATGTCTGCTAATGAACATTTTCAAATCATTTTCATGATGCTTGACAGGATTTATCTCTTGCTGAGTAACTCCCCTCTAAATGTTCATAAGCATTTGCTTATAAGCAGATATATACCATAAACACAGCTGTTACAGGGCAAATATATTTCACAGGTCCAACACTGAGGATTTCTGATTGATATCCACAAATTTTTAAAGAATGTTGATGATGCTATGAAGACCTCATTGCTGTTGTCCAAAGAGTAAAGCTGCATGCTTGGTCATTTGTCAGAGATGAGTGAAAAGGAATTTTGGATAACAGTGAAAAGAACAGAGAAACTCTTCCTGCCTGTTCCTGTAGTGTATATTGTGTGGAGAAGGGCAGGAGGTGGGGGAAGTTTTGCTATCCTACTCTCTTTTTCATTCCCTGAAGCAGTTGGGGATTTTCTAATTCTGTCACCACCCTTATCAGCACGAATGTGCACATATCAGCACTCTGACAAAAACTACAGCATACTACCTGCTTACAATCTACCTGTCCCGTCTAATAATTACAAGGTCTTCCTAAGAAATATCTGCATTAAAAAGCTGGTATATCGTCCTGTACTATCTCTTGCTGTAGGATGAGAGTTTACAATACAGCACTGTCATAGTTTTTGATACTTTATTACTTGTATTCATTTTAGCCTATTTCAAATGTGAAATGTGTCAGTAGTATGCTTACATTGCAGCTTTTATTGAAAGAGTAATACACTGCTATTGACAGGCATAGCTGGTAGTGCAACAGCTTTTATGCTGAGTTACTTTCCTTCCCTATTGGAGGCTTTTTTTTTTTCCACTTTTGGTGAATTACAGTGCACCTTCATATACACAATTAGAAATCATTTTGCTAAAAAAATCGGGTTTTTACAGTTATCTCATCAACATAGGGAAAAACATATAGCACCATCTAGCATAAAACTTTATTTTCCAGAATATAAAATCTATTTCTACTGTACTTGTAGTTTAGGAGTCTGAGGATTTTGTTTATTTTAAGAGAGCAAAGATTTTAAGGTAACAGGTTAGTAACATTTTAAAATTATTAGTGTCCTGGGTAAATAAATAGGTTCACAGCATTTACAAATCTAATTTGCTGCTCATCAGCAGAGTAATTTCACAGCACTGACTTTTCTTTTCCAGACCCTTTAGAATAAGTTATAAAACACCCCTCTGCTACCTCTCAGTCTCATCACTCTAGTCACTCTCCTAAGTTTAACACGCTTGTGTAAATGAAAGCAGACTCCTTCAGAAAAGAATAGAAAAGTAGAAAGTGAATTAAATAGTACAGAAAGGCTTAGGCACGATTGCAGAAGTCACTAGGACTGCTGACGCTTTCCACATGTTGCAACTGACAGGCATAAACCAAGACCACATACACCTTTATCATTTTAATCATTACTAAAAGCAACAAAGCCTGACACTGTTTCACCAGTGCAGGTATATCTCTAGGTACCACTAAATGAATGATAAACTCAGCTCTTGTGTAGTGGTTTTTATCCACAGAGCTAAAGCAAACTTCATAAAATGTTTTGGGTTGGGTTTTTTTTGTTGGTTTTTTTGATTTTACAGATGAAGAAAAGATGGAGCAAGAAGAGAAGTGATTTGCTCTATTGACACAGCAAATCGGTCACACAAGGTAGAATTGGACTTTTATTCATACTTATATTGACCATGTCAACTTATCTCACTGACTTGGTAGTAATACTGTTATGAGAGGTCAATAATATTTATATGCACTTCATATATTTTATGATTACTGCTCCTCTGATGACATATGTGACTTCATGAGATCATCTCTTTGAGTGCCTTTTCTTTTTTTCAAGAGAGACATTGTTCATATTTAGTCAAAGAATCTTTCTAGTTTGGCAATATTTTTTTGTATAGTATTTTACTGCTTCATTCAATACTGGCTGAGCCTATTATCCATGCTACATGTTATCTGGTAATCTGAAAAAATTCCTGTCTGTATATATATTTATTTATTGACTTACACATAGTCTATTTGTACCACTTTTAATGCAGACATTTAAATAATTAATATTGTGTATTTCCTAGGTTTAGTCACTGTAATGCTGCCTTGATAATAAAACCTAGAAATTTCAATATTCTGAGATTAATTATTTTCAATTCATAGTGCACATATAAAGGGAAATAGGCATTGGGGTTTTTTCTGAATCTTAGGTATATCACCATAATTAATATTGGTTTATGTCAACTGAAATAATGATCAGAGATGCAGTTAGAGATCTGGGTTATATTGTGTTCTTCATGTAAAGTGCTGTAGATTCAGTTAAATTTCTGAATCCCAGAAGTTACTTCTTGGTTTTCTCTGGAGTATCTGAAAGCAGAATAAGCCTCTTTATTACCCTGAGATACATACTGTCTGATAATAGGATCACTACTGTAAACACTGTGAGGCTGTAAACATTTTTATCTCACTAGTTTGTTTTCTAAAATATTTGGCAACAAAAACACACTCTTGCAGATCAGCAAATATTCTCTACAGTTAAATTCTATTACTTCATCAACAAAGAATGCTGCATGATTAAAGAAGGATATGAAATTTCAGTCTCTGAAGTTCACAGCTTGACTGGTATTCAACCCACTAAAGAAAGTATGCAGCTGTACTGCAATTCAAATACTTTATTTTCCATTTAAATCATCGTAGTATTCAGTCAAAACTATTAAATATGAAAATGGAACATCAGTGCATGTAGTTTGACTCCATTGTTAAACAAATTAAAAAGTATGTTCAAAATCCATGCCATGGCACTGTTTAAATGTATCCTGAAGTTGAGTCTGGTGACCAGCAAACACCCTCTCAGATAGCTGCAGCCCTACAGATGGACAGAACCAGATCAAAGCATCCACTGCTTGTCTGGAAAACACTGCACCGTTCTGCAGGGACAAGAACCTAAGGCTAAGGAACAACAAACACAGCCCCAGTTTGTTCTGCATTGGGGACCTACAGGCAGCTGAAGCTCCCCTCAGTCAGAGACAAAGGGATCTCTCCACCACCCACCATCTCCAAACCCCACCTACCCTCCACCTCCGAACCCTGTCATGGACCTAGAAGCAGCTGGAATCTCCCCACAACCACAAACAAAGGGTCCTCTACACACTCTCCATCTCATGCCCCATTGTGTTTCACTGTGGATTTCCACACCACTCAACTTCTCCATACACAATCATGGACCTACATGCAGCTGGAAGCAACCCATCTCTCTAACACCCAACATCTCCAAATGCCACTCACCCTGTCTCCAAATGTCATCATGGACCTACAGGCAGCTGGAAGCTGCCATAAACCAAGAGACATCCACACCATCCTCCATCTCCACACCCCATTGTGATCCATTGTGGATCTCCACACCACTCATGTAGGTCATCGTGACTGTGTGATTAAGCACCTATTGGCAGGAGTCTGCTGATTTCAGTGAACAGTATAGCCTGAATGTGAAAACTCTCCCCACACACATTATGCTTTTGCATAAGTTTTGTGAAGGAAGACTAGGTCCTCAGCTTGTGATTTCATCTTGGAATGTGTTTATACAGACGTAATAAAGCTCACGTTCTGCTATTTTTAACATCGTAACTACCTAAATTAGCAGTCCTTTAGACTGTGCCAATTTCTATCCAGAATAAGCAATGTCTCTCTGAAGTATTTATCATTGCTTCCTCATAATTTATGTAGAAAATGATCTCTGTTTTGGTAGTTGTCAAGATACATTAGCAAAAATCCTGTCCAACATCAGTGGCCAAGTTTGAAAGATGTTAATCAGTTATATGAGTATCTACAGGACCAAATTATGTACTGAAGGTGTGGTTCAAAGTCCAGAATAGTAATGAGAAGTTTTATTATTGATTTTATTGGAAGGAGATTCAGACCTCTAAGGGATGAGTTTGAACTAGCTATATGATGAAAGAAAAGCTTATCTTTGCTCCCTCAAATTGTGGTGTAATAAAACATTAAGTATTTCCAGATCTGTTGGTATAATGAGAAAGCAGATGAGTGAGAAAATACTTCAGATTTCAGAGTAGCTTAAATTTGATCTTGCTTTAATTCATCATAAAATATGCCTTTTAAAAATAGTCTGATTTTTGCAGAATACTGTAAGCATTTCCATTCCCTCCTTTCCCACCCCAATGAGGAAAGGTAATATACTTATATCACCTCAGGCTTATTGGCACAGAGGAGATGGAATAGTTTGAAATTCTCTAGTTTTCCGTTTTCAAAAGTTTTCTCTGATGTATTAAATGATACATATGAATTACATTGCACAAACATTTGATAGCTGAAAATGTACCAACAGAAACACTGGATCTGAAAAAAAGAGATTTAGAAAATAAGTTCAAGTGTAAAATGACAGCTGTGGGTGACTTTTCACAGGTATCACAGGGTGTCAGGGGTTGGAAGGGACCTTGGAGATATTCAAGTCCAACCCCCTTGCCAGAGCCGGATCATATAATCCAGCACAGGTCACCAAGGAACACATCCAGGCAGGTCTTGAAAATCTCCAGAGGAGACTGCACAACCTCCCTGGGGATCCCATTCCAGTGCTCTGTGACCCTTACAGTAAAGACGTTCCTCCACTTGTTAAGGTGGAACCTCTTGTGCTCCAGCTTATATCCATTCCCCCTTGTCCTATCACAGGGCACAAGTGAGAAGAGGCTGTCCCTTTCCTCCTGACACTCAGCCCTCAGATATTTATAAACATTTATCAAATCCCCTCTCAGTCTTCTCCAGACTAAAGAGCCCCAGGTGTCTCAGCCTTTCCTCATAAAGCATCTGTTCCAGTCCCTTAATCTTCCTTCTAGCCCTCCTTTGGACTCTCTTGAGCAGATCCCTGTCTCTCAATGAACTCACTTTTACCACATGCAACTGTTAAGTCTGTTCCTTCTCCCCGCAGATCCCTCCTGGCTCACAGCTCTCTAAAAGTTACATTTTCATTAGTCTTTTCTTTCTCATTTGCCTGCACAATACAGCAAGGTTGTTTGGTAGAGTTTGGTTGGTTTATTTGTGTGTATTTTTGTCATGGCAGCTTGGCTGTATTAAAAAAAAACATGCATAATAGAATTCAAGGAAGAGAAATAGTCATAAAATATTCCCCTCTCCAACAGCTAAGATTCAATGTCCCTCGGGTTCAGGTTGCAAATATTTAAAAAAAAAACCTAGCTCATACATTGCTCATCTGCACCATTAAAATAGATTCAACTCACAAACAATACAATCAGGTTAATAATCCTGTTTTCTGGAGAAGGAAAAAAATTCTCCATGCCTGTTTGTAGGACAAGGGCTCCTAGAAGCATAGAAGGAACAGAGTATAGTTTGTCCACTAGAAATGAAGAAAGGGCATATTTTCCTTTCCTTAATCAGCTCTCTCATGACTGCATCTTATCTGACATTTTTTCACTGCATGCTGATGAAAAGATGTGCACACTGTGCAGGAGTTTACATCCTTATCATGAAGCCTTCTGTCATCAAAGGCTTTGCTGTACCAGGAATATTGCAATCCTCTGCAAAGTATGCATCATAACATGAGTACAGCAGTAATATCACCAGTGAACAAAATATGAACACTATTTTATAGACATAAACTCTGAATAGTTTCCATCACACTCTGTCTCCTCTTCATTACAAGGATTTCCAGAACAAGACAGGCAGCAGGGCCTCTATTCCTAGGAGTCTTAGTGGAGCAGAACCTCTGTATATAGTTAAGTATATGTTTTAAGATACACAGTATGTTAAGTGTGGATGCCTTGGTTTACAGAGACAACAAGGCGATGGAACTTGACACTGTACTCAGAAACTAAGGAAGATTTCAGCAGCATAATAAAGCAAAGCCTATTATAAAGTCCTTCATTTAACAAATTGCACAAGTGACTTACTGGTAACCTGAAAATTGAAACAAAGCCTGCTGTGACCAGGTCTAACAAATGGGAACAAACTAATTAGGTGAGAATGCACAGATACCTTGAATCTTATATTCTTAGAACAGAGCTAATTTCTAGACTCTACAAGGAAACATCTTCTCAAATTCCAGAATTGATTTGGAGGGGTGATAAGGTACTGGGGCATTATGTGTCACTCTTTAAACGATCCATCTTTAAGGAGTACAAAACCAGTATGCAACCTCAAACATGAGATGCTATCTGTTCTGAGGGTATGCTTATCATTAATTTTAATGGAAGTTGCACATACACATTAAGGGAAATACAGGCCCCGTCCCTTTCGGTTTCTCATTTTGTAACACAGTAAATGCCTAGCCATATGGTATGTTTTTTAATGCAATACACATTTGATCATCTCTGCTCATTTATATACATTTTCTAAGATATATTTTAGAAGCAAACACATCAGAACACATTTTTAAAAGAGAAAATTCACTACTAATTCTAGGCATACATTTAAGGAATCTTTTTAGTAACTAAAAAATTAAAAAAAAAAATTAAAAACATTTACACTTATATAGTGAAACTGTTTGCTGCTAGACTTCTAATTTTAGAAAATCTCATTTGGATTTTAGAAATTCCCATACTAAAAATACTTTTTCCCTTTCAAGTTTATTCTAAATTGCCATTTTGGAGTGCCAGCCTCCATAAAAGGCAGGAAGTAAAAAAGCCTTAGAAATATAGATATCATTTTTCTTGCTTTTAAACACATAGGATGAAGTACCACATGTCATTAATTATACACGGTTCAAGTTCTAAGATTTAATCAGATACAGATTTAAACTCATGTCTTGGTCTGTTATCAGAAAAGAATACTTCTTAGGTGCACATGCACGTTTCTTGTGCTGTTAAAGATACGTTTCACATATTTGCCTTCACTGTGGGAACTTCTGTGGCTATTCAATGGCAATCATTGATGGTTCACAGCAGAGTGAAAAAATAAGGGGAAAGTTTAAGAGTTCTTTCAGCAACAAACTCTGATGCTGACAGAGATCACAGCATAAGCTATTTGCTACAGAAAGAAACAATGATAAGACTGTCATTTTCATAACAGTCCCAAACTGTCACCTTTAGCACTGGGGATTGCTGAGGCCCTTGTAAATGGCCTAAGAAAACACAGGTTGTGGAAAAGTCCAGAGAAAACTAGGGTAAGAATTCATATAGCTTTTCTATCAAATCAAAATCTATCAAAAATCTTCCAAAAATGCTACTCATACATCACCCCAACATGTTTATGAATCATATCATCAGAGGACTCACCGGAGCAGAAAGTGGATGCTAGTCTGATCGAAGAAATCTGCTGATAGCAGTCCTACCAAAGGTGCATATACATAGGCCTCCAGTGGAAGTATCTAGTCAACAGAACGTACCATCAGTCTAGATGTGAAATAAATACCTCATCAAATTTTCTGGAAGTTCCATAGTGTAAGTAAGCTACTTCTTTTCACTTGGATACTCTGATTTCTCTCTGATTCAGTAAACATTACTGAGGGTAATGGGTTCTGTTTAATCTCCAAAAGACAACCCCAGAGAAATACAAAACTGCAGAACGTCTAAGAAGATATCCTGAAGTATAAAGGCTGAACGCTGAATTGTGCACACCTCTGTCTTTGTCAATGATCAAGAACAAAGATATCTGCTCCCTAGGAGTTGTGCTGCTGTCAGGGTGTGAAGATTAAGACAATGTGCATTCATTTTCTTCAAACAAAAAGCCTGTTTCATTCACTACCAAGGCTGACTCATCTCATGGATTTTCTTACAAAACAGTTTTGAAAATACAAGTTTCATTGTAGCCCAATATATTGAAATATTGGATAAAACTCAAATTTGGCATTATCCTATTACCAAACACAGCTCATGCTGAAGAGGTGTAGCTGTACCTTATTTAAAGAAAGAAAATTTATAAATCTATGAAAAAAAGACAACTACCATGGTTGTTTGAAACCAGCAGATTAATGATATATGCTCATTAGGAGCACAACAGTTAGAGCAAAACCTGATTTCCTACTTAAACAATTTCCTTTTGCCCTATCAACAACCTACCTCACTACAACCTTCTTAACTAAATTAGTAGAAAACACCCAGAGTTAGGTCATGAATCTGTGCCTCAGTTTTCCATTTACATAGCTGAGATGGAGATAAATTGCTATTTAAGAAAAAATGCTTCCAACTTACATACAAAGGAAATTTTCAGTCAAAATACACTTGAAAACTTAGATGAAGATTGAAAATCTGACCCATGCCTTTTCTGGCTACTAAGAAAAATTCAGAAAGCTGCAGTGTGTGTTCTCCAAAGCAAAATAATTACTATGAGCATGATAAGCAAGTGGAAAACATTAGGGTGGACAAAAAATCTCCCAAAGAAAGTAATAAGTAGAGAAAGCTCAGGGAGGGTTGTAGTAGTTTAGGGTAAAGTCCAGTCAAACTCCAGGTGAGAGTTTCAGCTACAGAGAAATAGAAAATGGACTTTCAGCCAAGGAGTACAGAAAATCCACATAATGGCTAACCTGAGATTAGGGAAGAAAGGAAAAAACAGGAGGTACTAAACAAATACAGGGAGAGTGAGAGAGATGTTCAGAAAGAAACAGTTAATTTATGAGACCAGCTCATTCAGTTAGGTAGGTGGTGAAAGTGAGAAGGCAGTGGTTACTGCTGTGTTCATTTTGGGTAAATTTAACAGACAACTTTTCTGATTAGCAGTAGTTTGATGTGGTGAATTTCTAGAGTATGACAACATTTTCAGTGAGAACGTCTTCTTTATATTGTAAAACTGTTATTCAGAGAAAGACAATTTCACAATTTGCCCTGTTTTAAAACACTATTGTGATCAATCTGAAGTATGAATATACACGACTTAACATTATTTAAACTACTTAGTAATTACAGTCTCTATTTTCAGGAGAAAAAAAATAAGGTATCCAGAAATATACTATAATGAAATCAAATACTCAGTGAAAACTATCAGTGCTTTGTTTCTTGATTTACAGGTTTTGGTACAGGACCATAAATGCTAGACATCTGTACTATTTCCATTTCCCGAGCAGTAACTAAAATTGTGGATGAAGTTGAACTTCACATTCACTTTAAATTTCCCAAAGCAGTTAAACTCTGCCAGTTTCTGAATTTTAGCCAGATGTAATATGTGACTTGCCCCTGGGATCTGATGGATTTCTCACTGGTTGATTTAATACAGCCAAGAACCTATTTCTGTTATGTGTTTGGAGAATCCAGCTTGTTTCAGCCCAGAACTAAGTCTGCATCTGAACAGTTTACTGCTTGCATTTATCTTTTGCCTGCTCCTTTCTCAGATAGATGTTGAGAGGGATGGGAAGAATGCCATCTCTCCTTATTTAAGGTACACATAAAAGGGAAAAAACTGGGAGTAATTCTTAAATCTCTTTTCTAAAATGACCAAGGAACACACTTGGTACAGTACCTCATTCACAGCTAAAATAGTCTTAAGTACAGTTCACTATTCTGCCATATTTCAACAGCAAAAGGTCTCATTCTTTCTGCTTAAAAGTACCTTGCAATGCTGAAAGGCAGAGGAACCAAAGCACACCAGTGCTTCCTGAGGGCTTAAGGGTATGTGGGGAGCAGAGTGTGTCAGAGCTGGAAAAAGAAGAAAATGTATTGTCTCCTTTTTAAGGGTTGCAAGTAGCGGTAGAAGCAGCTAAGGCTATTGGTCTGATATTGAATAAGCTTGGAAGTTCCCTGACAGTATTGTAAGTCATGCTAAGAGCTGGCCTGAAAAACTGTATGTGTTATTTGTGTGCCATAACACCTAAGAGTTGTAATCACAGAAAATTATTTTACTGTGCTAGATGTTGTTCTAGCATGGAATAAATTTATATAAAGTTATTTTCTAGCCTGTAATTCCTTTTGTCCCAAAGTAGATCCTTATATACTGGCCAAGGATAATAAAGCAAGCAATCAAACTGCAGTTCTCATTAGCATATGAGATTTGAATTATTGAATGATCCAAAGCCCTAAAATGGAGTAAATTGAAACGGAATATATGGGAAAATGAAGGCTCTTTCTCCATGAGGATCCTACAAGCATTAAAATGCAGACTCAAACCATACATACCAGTTCAAATACAGGTTATTATCAGCATCCTCTCTAGGGTCAGATTGTTGCAGCCCATCAAAATATTTTTGCCCATCAGGAGGTTGTGGCCCAAAGGTGATATCATATTAGGAGCCAGAAGGTGGTGGCTCTGTAACCAGGTGTTATCCTTCTAAGACCTTTTGTCAGAGGCAGTAGAAAATGTTTAGACTGAGCCTGTGACAGACAAAGTCATTCCAAACAGGAAGACCACTCTGGAGATTGCTCTACTCGGGAAAACAGGCAGGTTTTCTAAGTGCTGCTAGAGGGGCACAAAGAAGCAGAAAAGGAAACCAAAAGTAACTATGAGTTCATGTCTACTGTCTGCTTAATAAAGAGACACTTAGTCAGCTATTGTCATGTCTGAGGAAGGTGAACTCATGGTCCTTCCCTGCATCATTTTTCACCACCTGGTGACATAAGCTTTTCCCAGGAAAGGAAAGACTGAATGAGTTCAGGCAATATGTTGATGACAAAATACAGCAGGTGAGGAGGCAAACTCAGCTATAGCTCATTAACAGAGTTCTCTGTTCTTTCAGGTACAGTTTTCTTCTTTTCTTCCCAATATCATTCTAAGTAGAACACAGGCATTTTACTTCTAAGTTTACATGGTTTAGTTCTGTATGAGAAATTGTAGGGTCTTTGATTCTTTTACATAAAATGAAATATGCATTAGAGAAAGTAGTGAAAAAGGGAGGGAAAACACCATAGTAAAACATGCAAGACTTGCTCAGCAATGTGTATTCCATGAAAGACTTGCACTGGAAATGACAGAAAAGCATACATTAATCTGTAAACCTCACTCACTATGAGATCTAAAAAAGCAACTTATTCTGCCTTAAAATAACATTATACAAGGTCTAAAATAAATATATTTGGTAGCTTAGCAACCACAAATATTTATATATACATAAGTCTGGTCTGTCAAAATATCATGGAAATTGTATAGCATGAAAAACATTTTATAGACAGACAAAATTAGTCTTGTTGTGCAGGGTTGCCATAATTACCCTTCATGGCAAAGTGTTGTTTAGGTAACTGGCAGTAAGACCTAAGTTCCTGGTAGTCTTAAGGTAAAAACAAATTGTGCAAAGAGATGTGCCTCGACTGATCCTGCCTATGCCAGTAACATCTGCTATAATATTAAAATAGTCTTTGCCAGTCAGAAAGTCTTGGATCATCTAATGGAAAGCCTGTTCTGACATGATTGAAGAGCTGCAATACATAATCTGAATGAGAATCAAGTAGTCAGGAACATTGCTATCTCTAGGAGATGGTGGTTGGACAAGATTTAATCATAGCAAATGTTTCCAAAATCAGTCTCCAGCTTAATTTTAATCCTTCATTTGCATACCAGGTTCTAGATATTCAGCTAGAACACACTGAATGTTCTGTTCCTTGACATAAATAGCTTTATATTAGTCAAGGATCTTCATACAGGCTGCTACTTTAATAACCAGTAACTTAAAAAATAATAGTTAAGTAGTTAAAACTAAGTATGGAAGAATTAAGTTCATGTAGTGAACTTAAGTAAGAATACCCATTGCATAAATCCCTTTCTGAAAGATAAATTTCTAATTTGGAGTTTGGTATATTTGGGCTTTTTTATTATTATTATTTCTAGTTTTAGAATGCTGCCATTCACTAAACATGGAAATTATGACAATTTAAATTTTCACATAATAAAAATATTTATTACCCTCAGACTCAAAATATTTTGTCATTTGTTCAAAATCTCATTTAAATGAGAAATATAATCAGCATTTAATCATTTCTTTAGAAAATAATGTTCAGACATGCCAATTTTCAATGAACTTATTCCTACTGATTCTAATAAGCTGAACAACTTGTTTTGGCTGCAGCTATCTTTTTTCCATATGGAAGTGCTTCTACTAGCTTTCTTCCAGATTATGTGGTTGAGAGGAGGATGTGGAGAAAAGTCCTGTGTTGTTTTTTGTGGCAGAAATTAATTTTGAGGACCGAAGCATGCAATGTAAATTCCTCTCAGTAAGCCTGAATACCAAGGGCACGTTTTGGCACTATGACAGCCAAATCTTTACCTTAACAATCTGTGTCTAAAATCACAAAGTATAGAACAGATTTAAGGATGCATCCACTTTAGATTAAGCATAGATCTGCAGGGACAGCAAGCATTTTCACTTAGGTGTACTGCACACTAACATAAATACTTCAGTGCTCTGCATAAAGGCCATGTTAGCAAGGTTAGGAAGGAAGACACTGGTGATATTACAACAAAGAAAGCACAAAGACCAGTGCAATGAGAAGGAAAGTGGATGAAGAAGAGAGTAGAAAAAAAATGCCATCAAATAAAAGAGAAAGCATATTTTTTAATTACTTAAATCATGAGGAAAAAAAAAAAAGTTATCTTTTGTACCAAATAGATACATTACTAAGAAAATTCAATATTTAGGTTGAAATATCACAAGTAGAATTTAAGTCCTTCTAAGGCTCATCTACCATGAAAATGAATATCCCTTACCTTCCCACAGCTTCAAATAGAGATTTCTGCAACCTCTTTTGTGCAAGATAAGATTAGCTGAAAATAGGTCACTTATTAAATTCTTTTTCAGTAATGGCCACAAAAGCAGCAGCAATAGCAAAAGGAGGTAGTGGTAATGTGCAGCTACGACTGGTGAAGACAGGATCCCACTTCACAAAAGCATCATCTAAAACTGGTTTAACATTCTAGTAATACTTTAGTATTATTTTAGAAAAGAATAGTCAAAGGATATGGATAAATGTAACACCAGAGATTAAAATTTTCCACTTTCTGGAGAATTTTATACTCCGATAGTTGGGCAAATTTTTTTTCATGAATCCAGAATTGATATATTGTAGAAGAACTTTAAATCGTTGATTCTAATCAGGTTTGGGGACATCTTTATTTGTTCTGCCCTCAGCAGCCAATGGACCAAACCAAAGTCTCTGGAGAAGAGCCAGTTGCTCACTCAGCTGTTAGCCTGAATGAGCATCATGCACTAGTCTTTGCTCTGACCATCCATCCAGGACACTGGTCCTCCCTTCACACAGGCCTAATGCATGGTGGAGAAGTTAGGACAGAAAATGTGCACTAAGAATAATTTATTGTTGAGCAAAGACTTGCCCAAGGCCTATATGACAACAATTGCACAGACATCAGAAGAACAAATTGAGACTGGAGTTCATAAGGCAAAAGGTGCTTCCATCACCTCCTGGAATAAGGGATTTCTGTGTCACCTCCTTGTTTTTTTTCAGAGTCTGAATTATCAACTGCCATGCTACAGTGAGCAGAGTAAGCATTAGTAAGTGAAGGATAGCATCTTGAAAAGGCCAATCCCAAATGTAATAAATCTTGGGGGAACAGAAACCTATAATTAAAAGAACATCTTCTGGATCACCACACTGTATCTGGTATGCACAGATTTCTGACACATATATGCAATAGTTGTGGAACCAGATAAGAGGACAAAGCAATAAAGAAGTTCAAATAATTTCCTAAAGTTATCTCAATAGATTATTTTTTAAAAGGTATAAAATAATACAGAATACATTGTATAATTGTTTTAACACAACACATACAAAAATGAAGCCATTTTCAAGAACTAGGACAGACTTCTTAAAAGTTTATATGTACTGAGCCACAAAATGGAATATAAAAGAAATAGGGGAAATTAATAACAGACACAAAAGCCAGTGCACGGAAGGAATAAACTTTTACAGGCAACAAGAAAAAGGAAA
>VWZY01001295.1:0-24093 GCA_013399075.1 Chloroceryle aenea | reverse complement strand
AAAAAAAAAAAAAAAAAAAAAGCCAAACCACACTTTCTAAAAAAATAATTCTTTAAAGTATTTTTCATGTGCATCAAATCATATTATACTTTACAGGACAGTATTCATATGTGTATATGAAACAGAAATATCTCTGTAACTAATGGTAGAAGTGTAAATGCTCTAAATACTATGAACAATTTTGCCAGCATTTGAATTCTAACAAAAACTTATCTGAGCTATTTTGAATTTCTTCTGGATCTGTAACACTGAGCAGAAAACCTTTAAGGAACACACTCTCTTGTAAGAATTTCAGAGTGTTTTTATGGTCAGCTGTAAACACTGGGATGGTTTTTCAATGGTCATAATTTTCAGCCTGAACTCTGAACCTGGAAGAGTCAATGGAAAAAGCTATTGAGTTCAATGGGAGGGAGTGAGTCTTTGTAGCAAGCATTTTCTAAAAGTTCTATGCTCTGTGAGAATGCTTTTAGTTATTTCAGCACTCTTCAGAGGATCAGACTTTTCTCTTCTGGTCTGATTAATCTTCCAGATACAAGGGGCACAGAACTTTTCATTCCAACTAAAAGCTTCTCCATTTGCCATGTGCTTAAATTAACTTTGCAAAGTGGACATACTGAAAGTTCCTCAAATTACATAACACTAACAGATCCTAGAGGTCATTACATAAATCTTCAATTCTTTTAGCTTGGAAAGTGAAAGTTTAAATGCGTGCTGTGCTTTCCCCTCTCTTTCTCTTTGATGTCAGAAAAATAGCACAGACAAATGTGTTGGTTTATAGTATACATGCAAAAAAGTGCACCTACTAGAACCCACAAGTAAATGGGTTATTTAAGAAAAAAAAAATCAAATGTCAAATATCATGATCAAATAGAATAATTTCCTGAAGCTATTTCTCTGTGAAAATAAATTGTTTCCTTTTAAACCTTTTAATTCAATAAAACATGTGATGAATTCCATGTAGGGAACTTGGCAAATACTTAAGTATCGCATGTCATTTTATGGCGCAGGTCTTACTTTCTTCTAGTAGGATGTCAGGCTCAGCTCTGGCTGCATGACCTGAGCTGTCTGCAAGTAACTATCACACAGAAGCAGATTTGGGTAGAATATGCACAGCTGAACCAGTACCTATTTCCAGTCAAGCAGTGCTGTGGCTGAATGCCACAAAGGGGCAAATAACATCAAAGCACTTTACAAGCAGAGTGAGGTGAATGATAATAATTTACAACAGTGTTTTTCACATTGTAGTCTGGGAGACAGCCCAGTCCCTACAAGCAGCTGGCATCAGCAAGGCCCAGGAAACACATCAGATGGTTGTGCTTCCTGTTGGTTATTTTAGAATGTGTTGTGCCAGCAACAGATTATATCAGTGGTGTCCTGCTGTGGGTTAAACCGAGGAGGCAGCTAAGGCCCATAGAGCTGTTGCTCATGCTCCCCAACTGGTGTCAGGAGAGAGTTGGAAGAGCAAAACTCATGGGTTGAGATAAAGACAGTTTAATAGGGAAGGTGAGGCTATGCAAGCAAACAAAGCAATGTAAGGAACTCATTCACTACTTTCCATCATCAGGCAGGTGTTCAGCCATCTCCAGGAAAGCAGGAGTCCTTCACATATAATGGTTCCTTGCGAAGACCAACACCATAACTCTAAACATTCCCTCTTCCTCCTTGGTTTCCCCAACTTCTATTGCCAAGCATGGTGTCGTAAAGTATGGAATATCCATTTGGTCAGCCAGGCTCAGCTGTCCCAGCTGTGTCTTGTGCATCCCCAACCTATTCACTGGCAGGGCAGTGTGAGAAATAGAAAAGGTCTTGATGCTGTGCAAGCACTGATCACCAATAACTAAAACATCAGTGTGTGCTCAGCAATAACTAAAAGATCAGTGTGTTATTAACATTGTTTTGGTCACAAATCATAAAGCATCATATGAGATACTATGAAGAAAATTAACTCTACCCCAGCCAAAATGAGTACACGTCCCCAGCTCCCAAAGGCAATGCACCCAGAGGAGTTTTCTCAAAATTCTTAGCATTAGAAGGAAAGCATCACAATGAGTTAGCCTCAGCTTGCAGCCAAGCACCCACATAGCCTCTTGCTCATTCCTCTGCCTCCAGAAGGATGGAGCAAGAAAATAGGAAGAATGAGAGAACAAGAAAATATGTGGGTCAAAATAAAGACAAGGACAACTTGTCCTACAGTTGCAGGCTTTTGAGAATTTAATTTATCGGAAATGAATATAAATATTTGAGGACAATATTTGGGTATTGGGAAACAATAGCAAAAAAGAAACAAACATTTACACACTTAAGGAAAACACCTTTCCTCCTTCTTCCCAGGCTCAACTTCACTCCCATAATAGCTTATCTCAAGGCACCTCTTCTCCCCATTCACATCCTCAGCTTCACTTTTTCACCACTTTCTCACCACCTCTCCTCCACCTCTTGATATCACCACAGGTTACATTCAGTCCCTTCAGTGCCAAAACAAGCAGTGCATACAGTCAGGACATTGTAGCTCCCTTCTGTGGCTCCTTTCTTCCCATTTTTTTCCTATGCATCTTCCACAGGCTGCACTCCCTTCAGGGACGTATGTGCTCTGGTTTGGCCTCATTCACAGGTCTGAATCCCTTTGGGGATTTATCTGTGCCAGGAACTTGGTTGTTGGGTTCAGCTTTGGCCTGTGGTCAGCGGTCTGGAACCAGCTGCATCCAGCACAGGGCAGCCCCTGACCTCATCCCACAGAGGCCATCCCTGAAGCCCCCTCTCCTCACTCTCAAAACCTCACAGCCTACACCCAGTATATTAACACATCATGCTAAGCAGTTTGTCCATTCCTCTTTGCCAGTTTCCCTTAGTCCAAATGCATGTGGGACACTTCTGATTCCTATCAGGAACTGAATAGTCCAGAATAATGAGTAGTCAATTACATAATTTTCAAATGTAATATGTACATGTAGAAATTTCATAAAGAAATCATAGTTTTCCTGTAGAAAAAGTTCTAGCCCATCTGACATACATCACTGTATTTTCTCATATCTTTAACCTGTCATAACTGCAATAAAAACCAGTTCACTCTGAGTGTTTTGAGGCTTCCATGCACCATTAGTATAATGCTGTAAAACTGCCTGTTTTTATTGTTGCCATTATCATAAACAATGCCTAGTCTCAAAGCATTCAACATTTGAATTAGGGACTTACTGGCATAGAAAAGAATGTTCTTATAACACAAAGCAATGGCAAAAATCTGATTTTAAAAACTTTTGAATTATGCTCTGGACTTTTGAGATTCTGCTATCATTAAAACCCTATTTCTAGAACACCTCAGATAAATCATCTTTATTATCTTAATGTAAGTCTAAACTGCCACTATAGCCTGTGTGCATTTTTGTATTAAATCTTTTTTTTTTAAAGGAATATATACTAATATAGGTAAATGCCACTCAGAATCTTCAAGGACAATCATTACTTAGTATCATTTGAAGACACAGTACAGTTTCTTGATTCAAAGTAAGTTTTTGAGATGTCCCAGTCTGCATTTACCATAATTCCTGAATTTGTTGGGAAATTGTCGCATGTTTCACAAACTTACAACTGAGCACTATGATTCAGCAATTTTTGTGTTATTGCCAGAGCTAGATGCCTCTGAGAATAAACCCTGCACTCTGCAGACAGTCCTGTCTGATAAGGTCATAAACAGAAAAGTTGTACTTTATACAAATAAGGAAGAACTCCCTTTCATTGCTGACTGTGATATTTAAAACACAGGGAAGGATTATTATTGAGAAATCCTATTTCTATGCTGATCACATTCTCAAACACATGCAGTTTAAGCCACAATTACATTTAATCTGCAGACATAGCTACAGTTTAATATAAGTACGCAGCTCAGCAAGGCAAAAGAGAATACACCATTTCTCAGTAACTGGTGTTAACTACTGAGGGTTACACAAATTATGGTTATATGACATTATACAAGTACGTGGATGTATCGGTTTCCACGTTAGAAAAAGTGCAACCAATAACATGGACAAAAAGAACAACTGACATCTCATATAGACTTCCCAGTTTCAGAGGGAAGACATGGTCCCAGAATAGGCTTGTGGTCATTTTAGGACTAGAATTAAAGGGGTACAGTTCTGCTTTTGCCTCAGTGTTCTTTTTAGATTACAGGAGAGTTGCAAAAGGCAACATTTTCAAAAGCAACTAGTTAGTTTAGACTTTTCAGCTTGAGTTTCCCTGATATTATCAGGCTTCATATTACAGTGATGTCAGAAAACCAAGTCCCTGAGAGCTATCTCAGCTACTGAAATACTCCATATCAATCACTTGAGAGTACATATGTCAGATCATTATCATGTGAATAGTATTACTTCCTTTTTCCTGTTTGTCAGCATCATCTTCTTAGTCTATAAACTCCTTGGAGAGGAGTTATTTCTTGATGCATATTTTGCACATTTCTTCACACACTGAGGCCCTGAACTTGCTTTGTATTTCTGTTTTCTTCAGTATGTTTAATTACAATTAGCAGTTACAACAATAACAGAAACACCCTGATGTTCTATTCAAGACTTAGAGACAGATAGGTGCTTTCATTTGGATTTGTAATGCAGAGTATGATCTGTTAAAAAGTAGTCTACAAAAATCCATCTGGAGGGTAAAATAAATTCTCCTGACACAAAAACAGTTGTAGACATTGTCATATGAAAAACAGTCCACATTTGTGGTAATTTAGTTTTGGTGATGATAATTGAGATTTTTTCTCTAGGAGATCCCTAATTTAAGACATTTGGGAGCTCTGAACCATGAACAGGTACTCAGAAATGAATGCCATTTTTTGCAGTTAGAATCCTGGATTCCTTTAAAATAGTCTTTTAAATTTTTTTTTTATTTTATTTTTTTATTCTATACTAAATGAATTCATGGTAAGGTGTATAATTTCTCATCTGTAAAAATGTCAATAAAATGTCAAAAAAGAAAATATATATGCTATCAAAAACATCCTATGAATCACAGACTCCCTCCAAAAGTGCTTTGTAGGAATAAATGTTGAAGAGAACAGGACAATACATACCAATATTAGTCTGTTGACCTATATATAAACCTCACCTAATAGACACAGGATCTAGTTTTAACTTGTGGGATTTTGTACCACTGATTTCTGTGACAACAACATTGTATTATTATGAAGGTATATCATAATAAAATTATTTTGATTAACTCAGCTGAGTAATAGCTTTGACAGAAACATGTGGAGAAGGAAAAATTCAGAGTGATCTTACCATGAGAAGAATTCACACAGAGAAATTCCTTCCATGTTACTTTGTGCATTGTGTCAGTAAAGTGCAGTAATTTATAAACAGGAGTATCTTAATCTCCAGCGTTGTTCCTTTTAAAATGGTAACAACAGATAAACAGAAGAAAACAGTGTTTACTTTCCAGCTATGTATATTGCAAATAATGATGCTTTGAAAAATAAACAAACACCCGTAATAACTTTACAACATTATTTGGCAAAGTATACATATAAAAGCCAAATATTTTTTTTTCTTTTGTAAGACACGAGTTCAAAATGTTGCTTACAGTAGCCTAGAACACAATTCCTAACACATCCCTTCTGTAATCTCCCTCTGATAACAGTTTACCATTGCAGCTCATTGTAGCATCTTATCTTACAATATTCGTCTCAATATTTCAAATGTCTTTCTCGAGCAACCTCCTACAGAGGGTTTTGTGGTGATATCTCATCAAAACCAAAAAAAAAAAAAAAAAGAGTTAAATGCATGTTATGGTTTGTCTGTATGACTCCAGCTCAAATAAAATGTCACTGTAGATTGTACAAATCACTATGAACAAATACAGTCTTCAAGCCTGGTGTAAAACATCCCCAGATAAGACTCTAAGACTATCAAATGCAGCTTTGGGACATGCTTTTGTCCCCTTCATCTTTAAGCTCACAGCTCAATCCAATTATCCACAATTTAGCCCCTGCCAGCGATTTGTGTACACTTGTATTGCAGAGGAGGATTTTTTTGTATGACTCAAGTGTAAAACTTTAGCTTACAAGCCAAAAACATCTTCAAAAGAAACCCATGAAATGAAATATTGAAAGCATGAGACAGGACTCTATGGTGCAAAAAATGACAGAAAAAGCCAGTTTCAAATCACATATACTAACTTCAACCTCAATGATAATCTTCTTTTAAATGAAATCTGCAAAACACAATTTGCTTATTTTGTTCAACAGTAGGAAAAAAAAAAAGTATGTAAAAATTTTTCTTCCATCAAGAACAGGAATGAGGAAAATTTTGGCTAGAGCTATATAAAGTTCTGAATTCAGAACAGAAACCACTAGGACTTAAGTCAGCAGTTTTCCAGAAGTTAGATGCTTGTTTGTGTACTACTTTTTGACATTATTTCCACATCCATTGGAATTAGAAACACAGTATTAGGTCTTTGGTTCTATCCAGCTAAAGCCATCCAGAACACAGACTTCTAGAATATTAATCTAGTCCTCAGGATACAAATAATTTGTTTTTCATGGCATGCATTGTCATGAGAAACCATTCTGGCAGCTGAGGAACGAGTTACCAGGGAAGCTTTCTCTAGCCCTTTTTACACACTAAATTTCTCATATCAAGTGAGAAGGCCAAGTGAGTTTCTGTTGACTTGATTCTGTTTGAGGTTTCCTCAAAATACAGCCGCAGGCCTTAAATAGCTGTAGACCACCACTAGAACAAGACTGTTTTGTTTAGCTGTTGGCATCATTCTGGAATCCATTTCAAGTTCTGACTTGTATTATTTTGGCTTTGTCACATGCTTTTAATCACATGATACAGTTTTGAAGTCACATTTATTCTAAAAATGTATTACATAGAAAAATATCCTGAGAAATATCCTGATAAATTTTCTAGGATTTTCTAGTAGCAATGATTCCGCTTTCCAATATAATGGCTCTGGTCAGAATTTAGCATCTCATCTTGAAACAGAAATTATGTACAAGATTTTATTAGCGGTAATATCATCTTGCATAGCATTTGAATACATAGGCAGAAAAAGGAGTTTTCTACTAAAAAATTCAGATTTCTACCAAAGTACTAAGTTATTTGATAGGAATACATTTGCAGGGCTAACCTAACTTTGTTTGGATCACCTACACAAAAGAAATAAAATTGGTGGAGTCCAGTATGGAGTAATTTCTGAGCATTGCTTTACTACATTAGGGAAAAATTAAACACTTAGGAAAAGGGGCCTAACCTGAATTATACTCTGTCACACTAAACTCTGGCCGCTGTCAGAGTACATGAAAGCTGTTAAAATTATTGTGTATTACAGAAGACAGGTCAAGTGGCCTTAACCTGGCACTGGACACTGCAAGGAACATGTGACCATAAGGTCAAAGAATGGTTTTCAACTACAATTCCCAACAATAAAATCTCAGCACACATCACATGCTCCTTGAATGTCTTCTGTTCCAGTGATCTGGTCATATGGGGTAAAGGATGTGTTTCTGTTCTAATCAACTTGAATGCCTAACTTTGAACAATCCACAGCAAAAACAGAGTGGTTTAGAGTAAAAATTAGTATTTATTTATGTTAAATAAAGGTAACTGTGATTAGTGCAATATGTAGTGAAACAATAGGCTATACTCATCCCTGGTATTACATTTATTTCCCATTCCATAATCCTAAATGCTAAAAACCTAACAAGCAAACATGATAAATGTACAGCCTTCAGGCCCAGGATAAGATCTAGTATGTAAACATTCAACCCAAATATTCTTATTGTTTCTCCAGCCAAGTGCCTTCCATCTACTTGTTATTCTTTAACCATCTTCAAGTTATCACTATGAAATTATTTCATGACTTTTCAAGTATGGTTACGCATGTTTGTCAGCTTTCAGACATGCAGTACAAATGGTAATTATAACCATTCTAAATGATACATCTTCCTAATGCTTCAGATTCAGTGAGTTAACCTTAAAGGCAAGGCAGATTTAAAGATGAACAATTTAGTCAGATAAAGGAAAACAAAATATAATTAGTCATTTGCTTATCTTTCAACCCTAGTTTACAAAACCATGGTGCAACTTTATTGAGATCAAAATTGAAGGGTGGCAAGGTTAATACATAGCTTTAGACCTCATGGTTTCATTAGCAAAAACATTACAGACTGCAAAGCTGAACTGACAGTAATGCTAGGCCCAAACAAAGTAAATAATTACTGGCTTGGCAAATGAGGAAGTACTTGCAGAGTTTGTTTACATTTGGGTTTTGGAAAATTCATGCTGGCAACAAGTCAAATACAGTTTGACTAGTAACTGTGACAATTGCTCACAGATGCAGCTGGAAGAACAACAAAAGAATGGATTTATGGTTCTTTTCTCCCCTACATTTTTTCTCCTTTGTGTCTTTTGTCTTGTTCTGCTTCTTCTATATTTCTCCTTTTTTTTTCTCTGCTTTTTTTTTCCTTTTCTTTTCCTTTTCTTTACCATTTTGGATCAATAACAAACTTGTAGCCACAAAGATAAGTGGGTTTTCACGGCAGATGGGCTTTGGAATGTATAAAAATCTCATGTTGCATTTTGTCTTTTGGCCATGCATTGGAAAAGACACAGCTGTGTTCAAGCTGCACTTATACAAGCCTTGCTCCCTGACAAAATGTGTCAGTGCCCTCAATTCCTGTAGGCCTGTGCAGGATTTTCAAGAGATATGCATCACTGCCATGCTGGTGCACTGTTAGCAAACTTTATCAGATGCCAGGAGTACAGAATTTTGTCTAGCCTCTATTCCTTTCATACAGTTCATTGGTTGGCTATGTAGGACAGTTTGAACATATTGCTTGGAATTCAAATAATAAGGCAACCCGTGAAAATGGAAAATCATTCAACATCCTGTAGTTGATCTAGAAAAATTGTGAAAGTGCAGTTCTCATTCCAACATTTTGTGTAGAATGCAATTATTCTAAACACTGCATATATTCAACTTCCTAATATGTAGTAGTACCAGAGGATAAAGAATCAGTAAGAAAAAAGCATTAATAAAGATCACATAGAGTCGGACAATTATGTAACATATAGTCAACTAATTATACACAGAAGAGGACTAATCATGTAAACTAAAGACAAGTTTGCGAAGAATTAAAAAACAGTAATTGTCAGAGCTCACTTTCATCCAAAGTGAGCAAAAAGAGTTTGTTCAGTTCTTGTCAGATCATCTCATTTCATTTAATGCATTTCACATAGGAAAATTAAGATTTCTAGTCTGATCAACAGAAACCTTTTTTATCTCTCCTACCTTAATGAACTACCAAACTGAAGACTTAATAACCCATGCTTCTGAACACTAGTAACACCACCAAAATAATCTCAAGTTAAGCATAGAGAAATTAAGCATAAACAGAAATTTTAAACACTTGTGTATCTTAGCTATTTTATAACTATTTATAATGTATTGTCTATAGTATGCCAATGTCACTATGTTTTTATTAGTCCAAAAATAATTAAAATACAAACTGTGTTAACTGACATTTCTGCATTTCACAGAGCAACCAAAAAATAACACAATAATTTTCAATGCTCATTGCATTTGTCTCAGGAAAACAGAATGAGAAGGAGCAGTCCTTGTTGAACAGTGATCAGGCCAGGATATACTAGGAATATGTAATCCTTCAAGACCTTGGTTAGATGGAAAGATTTTAACAGCTTGCTGACGATCACTGATTAAGGACCAGAAAGGGCCATTTGTTCTGTCTTTCCAAGTTATGTATGCATCTACATCTGCATATCACATAAGAGATTGTCCTGTGACCAATATAAGGTTTTATTTTTCTTTATCTCTTCTGCTATGCTCTGTGCAGGAGACAGCACATAAGAGCACAGACAAAATATTGGTGGAAAGTTGCAATGTGCAAATATTCTCAACTGAAATAAATGAAGCTATTCAGTAAACTGAGTATTGTTAATTGATACCATTATCTCCAAGTTTTCCAGTAAACTGATGGGAAAAAAAAGTGAGATAAAAAAAAAAGTTTAAGAGAGATTAAAGGTCTCAACTGCGACAGAAAAAAAAAGTACATTTTTAAGTACAAATTTAACCGGGGAAAAATCCCTAACAATTAGAAACAGTGAGAAAATGGCATGGTGGAAAATACTTCCAGACAGGGTATGAACACCGTGCAATATTGATTAAGGTATATTCTAATCAATATACAGATACTTCAGTGCTTTATATGCAGTGGCTTTGATGGTCTAAAAGGAATGTTATTCCACTGAGTGCAAAGGTTAGATACTTACGCTCTGACAACTGTGGAGATGTGATACAGACTAATTATTATGGGGAATCAGATTCTTATACAAAATGCCAAAAGTGCTAAGTATCAAGAAGGTGTATAGCTTGATTTTAACATAAACATTACTTGAGTAAACCTTATAGTGACATTACAGCAATATTACATTTATCACCTCGATATCAGTAAGTGTCCTCTAAATTTATCCATGCTAATGTTAGCGAACAGTAGAGAACATTGGTGAACTACATGGAAGCTTTAATTTCTTTACAGAGAAACTTCATTACACTCTGTATTTTGGAATAAATACTTGGTTTTCCTTATCTTTTGTCCAAACCCCATAAATATTATACGGACCTGAGAAAATTTGCCTTAATGTGGGCACTTTATTGATAAATAATCTGTAGGGAATGACTCTATAGCTGGTCCAGAACTCACAGTGTTCTATTGATGCCCAGTGAAAGATCTGTGCCTAGAATAAGTGACTGTGACTCAGTGAGTGACACATTTATCAGCTTTACTTTTTCCCTTATCCAGCATAGGAAACTGGCTTGAAATAGCACCTTCTAAATTTGCACATAGCTGCCATGAGCTGACTTTGATTCTCTGCAACTGCCTCTCCAGGTTTGATGGGAGTCTCAGCAATGTGGCACAGGAGTTATGTCAGTTTTCACAACCAGTCAGTGCCAGTTCATGAATTTGCAGCTGCCCTATTCTCTACAGATCAAAACCTGTTTGATCTCAATCTGTACCATCTATTATCTCATGACTAAAGCAAAGGAATAATGTTCCAAACTCAAGGAATCATCATCTATATTAATCCAGGTCTGGGTTGGTTTGCCCCAAGAGCATTTTAATCTTTGCAAAGTTCTGAATTTGTCCTCTACTATTTGATATATGAAAAAGGTTTTGTGGTTTATTCTTTTACACTGATGTTATTTTCAGGAAGATGAATATTGAAATGTCTTGTTAGAAACAAATGTTGTAGAGCTTCATCTGCACTGCACATGACCTGACCAGAGTTTAAAGTGGTTATCAAGTTCACCACTGTGTCACTTTGTGCTATGCAGATTTCATTTGTGGTAACTACAGAATTCAGTGGTAACGACAGACACTTAACATCTCTTAGTACTAGGCACATATAAAATAAAGTTTCTGAACAAGCTATGTATACAAATACATCTACCTGATAGAAATCCAAGACTGCCTTACTCATACGCACTGTGTTCCACTAATTCTTTCAGTGATGTTGAGTATGCATCACAAAGAGTTTAAAAGTTCACATCATTTTTAATTATAGAGAGGTTGGTAAGTATTTTCCAAAACTTAAAAATATTTGCAAAAATGCTTTGGAGTAAATCTGAGCAATTTCTGTGCTCATCAATTGATATCTGTAACAGTAGGAGAAGCAGTTTTTCAGGAGTGGTGCCTGATTTTGTACACTTACCTTGAGATGTTAGATAAATATATTATATTTGAAGATCCAAATGCAAGTTGCAAGATCAAACAGGAAAAACATAATTAAGGATGACTAAATATAATATCTCTGTCTTTACTAATACAATGCATCAGTCCAGTGTAGCAAAATACAAACAGAAACATTGCCATGTCACTGATAAACAGATTATACACTTACTCCAGGATTACACTAACAAGTATCAGCAAGGTCTAGGTTGAACATGCCCTGAATAATCTGGAATGCCTGGCAGAAGTTCTTACATATCAGAGGATTTTCCTAAGCAGAGCAAAGAAAATCATTTAGGATGGTATGAGATTGATAATTGTTTTAATACCTCAGAGGGTTTCTAGACCTAGTCTACCTCACACTCCAGAGTTGAATATATGTGAAATTTTGAGACTTAGAATTAAAACCTCTGAGCTAAGGGAAGGGCAGTGGAAGTGAATGCTTCGCCCGGTGTGTGTGGGGGAAATGGCATTTGATCCCACTGTTCTGTCTCGTGGCCCTCACAAGCAGCATTTCCAAAACACGGGAAATGCCAATAGTAGTTACAGTGCCTTGGTGAGGTTTTAGCAATTCATTGTAAGAGGAGTGGAAAAGAAAATAAACTTCAATATCAATTCAAGTATACAAA
The DNA here is from genome assembly GCA_013399075.1 of Chloroceryle aenea. Classification (NCBI taxonomy): domain Eukaryota; kingdom Metazoa; phylum Chordata; class Aves; order Coraciiformes; family Cerylidae; genus Chloroceryle; species Chloroceryle aenea. The sequence continues at coordinate 11,721 of VWZY01001295.1, read as the reverse complement.
GTCTCCATATATGCATTACTGCTTGGAGATAGAAGAAAAAGAGCATTTGACTGTAGAGGTCTGGCAGATTGGTTGGTTGCTTTAAAGATTTTTTTAATGGCTTCCAGAAAATAGGTCTGAGCATAATCAAATTTAAGTGAGATAACCTTTTAAGAAGCAGAATGTATGAGTTAGGATTAACATTTGAGAATTCTATAAAGCTGCACTTAACTACCAAAAAAGACCTAGGAAGACAGAGCAAATCACTAGGATTCAGACTGATGAATTTTAAAGGATTGAAGTTTAAGTACAAATGTTGTGACCTAAGACACCACCAGTCAAAAGAGGTAAAAACCTGACCAAAAAAAAAGAAGAAATATTCAATGTACCCATCTTTTTTACTTAAAATGTAGTTTAATTTGCTTCTACAGTATGATCACCTCTTTGCACATTCATAATGAGGATTTTGAAGTCTAATGTGAATTTTCAGATATTCAGTTATATATTTAAGCACTATAAAAAATCATGCCATATGAATTCAAAATATTAATTTCTCTTTCAAATATACCATTGAAGTCTAAAACATAAGAACAACAGTTTTGTTTTCTCTTCCTAGAGAAAAATACTGAATGAAGTAAGATCAAATAGCTATAATATAAAAAAAAGTAGATGAAAAATGTCCTCATACATCAAAAAAAACCCCAACATTAATTGCTATCGAAATCCACTTTTGCTGTGACTCTTTCAAGCCATCACCAAGTAAGTCAATAATCCTATTTTAATATCATCACCACTTCCTGTCTGCTGTTGCCTTTTGCTTTTCATTGTCCTTTTGCTTCTGCATTTTCCTGTGAAGAATTAGACCAAAATATCTTTAAGACAGGGACCTCACAGAGCTTCTGAATACAATAAACAGCCTTAGCCCAAACTGGGGAAGTGTGAAATAATAAACAAGCCAGCCAACCAGCCCTCACACTTCATCATCTCCCAGTGGCTTGCAGTAATATTTGAATGCATTGTTCCATCTCATAAAATCTGTCCATAATGCAGTACTTCTGGGAATCAGGAAATAATGAAATTGCTGTCACTGTTGGCTCTGTCTACATTAGACCAGGGCTGAGTCTGATGTGGCAAAGGGACACAGACACCATGTCTGCTCTGCATCTCAAAAAACAAAAGCAGGCAGGCAGGTCAAAGATATTTCCCACTGCACCTCCATGATCTTACACCTATAGCCTTCAGCAGACCAAAGGCCTACCTGGCCAACCAACCAGATTTTTATCTTCTTTTGGTTTTGTTGTTGAACAGAAAGCATCAAGTTAACCAGAATGTCAGGTCTAGGACATTTTAGCTAATAGCCAAGAGGTAGTGAGTAATAATATTGGGAATGGGTTTAGAGCACTTGCAGCATGCTCACATGATGCTGGTCATTGAATTGAAACAAACCTATTCTGTTGCTTCAAACCTATGAAATGATAACTTTGTCACCATATGTTTCATGCCATAGGATATTGAGTATCCTTTTTATTTCTCCAGTCAACATAAAAGACAGGGAAGGTAAAGCAGAATAAAAATCATGTTGTGTGGCATTTCAAGAGAAGAGCTTTGCTGCATTTCCTCATTGTGAATCTCATTCCTAATGACAGCTGATATTCAGGTCAAAGACTGTCCTTTGAGTCTGCTCTCACTGAGCATGTAAGCACACTAATGTGTTTTACCATAAAATCAAGCAGATTATTTTAAACCACTTTCATCTTTAAGTGACTGAAAATCTTCAGTGTGAGTTCAAAGACCAGACAAACCACACACAAAAGATGTTCTATATTCCCCAGACTCTAGGAAAGTTTAAACTACAGTTCTCATGGAGAAGTCGTGAGATGCAAATCGGTGAATGGGCTTTATTAATTCAGCTGTTACCTTGTTTTGCTTATGTACTCCTGGCAGAACAGTGGTTCTGTTAGTTTGCAGCTGTGCTAACTGCAGGAATGTATAACAAATTAAATGCACACAAATTGAATAAGCTTCGTGCAAATTTAAGAAGCAGGGTAGTGAAATACTGGAATAGGTTACCAAGATGGGTGGTGAAGGTCCCATCCCTGGAAACTTTCAGGGTCAGGTTGGATGGAGCTTTGAGAAAACTGATCTAATTAAAAATATCCCTGCTCACTGCAGAAGAGTTGGACGAGATGACCTTTAAAAGTCTCTTCCAACCCAAACGATTCTATGATTCTACAGCAGTGGGGTTGAAAATAGTACCTGTGGCAAAATATCCTGCATTTAGTAAGAACATAGCAAATATACATACTGGGAGTTTTGTGGGTGGAAGAGTGCTAATCCATTAATAGTGTCTTTAGAGAAGAGCTGTATGTGATGTCTTTCTAAGGTTTGAAAACTGTAGGCTTTCCTTTATATAACCCAAAGTTGCTCAAGAACTCTGACAAATCCATGGTAGGTGCAAAAAAAACTGCACTAAAAAAAAATGTAGAAAATAATAACAATTATTTTCCCTAGATATGGGAAAAAAAACTACTCAACTACTCTTTCTCCCTCTCTCTAAAGAGTTGCTTCATAACTCTTCACATCGAAGAGTTTCTGAGCATACACTTTTAAAAAAATAAATATATCTGCATATCTTGTACTTCATTAACCATGCTAGAGGCATCACTAGAGTAACCTGTTTCTTGAAAGCCCTGCTTCTCAAAGCAACAGAGAAATCTTTATTTCTTCTATACCATGTTTTCTCTGTTCTTCATAGTCCCTCTGGGCTGCTTAGACATACAGCAGCACCCTACTCTGCCACACTACCCTCACCCTCTAGATCCTGAAAGGTCAGAACACAGATCTCTAAATCACACACTTTCGATCAAATTTATCTAATAGAAATGTCTGCAATTATAGCATTAATGAATTAAGAGTGTCTAATGTATAAAAAAATCAGCTTCATTTAATCATGTAATTGTGCATGATAGAATAAAAATATAAATACAGCAAAGCTAGCAAATAATGAGCAAAAATATGTCACCAAATTCTCTACATTCCCCTCTCCCTGCCCCCCCATTTTTTTTAAGTTAGGCAAAGCTAACATAGGTGATCTCATTTTGTCAAAATCCCTAGATATTTCTCAGATCCATAAATAGTCAAGAATTGAAAATAATCTTAGTGCAGTTTTTAGGCATACTGCTATCAACTGTGTTCCCAGATGAGAAACCAAAATTTCAGGTTTAATTAATCTCTCTTATCCACAGTCATGAACGCCTTCTATGGAAAAACCAACACTTTTACCAAATAAAAGTACACAAGCCACGTCAGGCCATGACAGACCCCTAGTTGTGCTTGGACTTAAAGACTAGCCATAGTTAGCAAAATATTACCATGTAATTATACTACACCTGAGTTACAGAGTTGTGTTTATGGTCACACACAGTCCCTTCCTAAGGAAGAAAACCAATTGTAGACTCTTCTTTGTTAATATGCTGAGTTATGAAGCTTCAGCCAGACAGGAGCAAAGTAAAGCTTTGTTTTGAAGGTACAAGGTAGCCTTTTATAGACAAGTGCAGGTTGGTGTTATTTAATTCTTAGTAGTAACAATCTAGAAAGCTCCTAATCTGTTTATTTGCCTCCAAATGCAGATTTATTTAAAATTTATCATCAAGCTGAACTGCCTCATAACTACTTCATATTGGAGGACATGGAAGAATCATATTCCCCCACTTTTTCTGTGAAAATAGAAATTTATGTTCAAAGACTCTGATTTTCTCTACTCATTAGATGTAAATATGTCAGAGACACATTAAAATGGAATTCAGTATAGACTACTACTTTTAAACCAAAGTTGTCATTCTACTCCTGCTGATAATAAAGAGACCAGATCACATTAAATGCATTTTGGTATCTGTAACTTTCTTCAATGAATTAAAACTGGCTGCTCACATCTCAAGTGCATTTCATTTTCCATAGATTCATGTACTGCAATATAACCTTCAAAATTCCTTTATGCCAACAAACTCATGCAGATATGCTGAGTGCAGGAGCAGATTAAAGTGGCTGTAAGATTGAAAACTGTATCAAGATGTCAAATAATGCAGTAGAGGTACAATGAAAGTGCAAACAAAACCTGTAAATGTAAAAATTACTCTTCATATAGTCCACTGCTGAATTCAAAGGAGAGTTTTGGTGTAAAAAGAAGATATATATAAAATCAGAAAAAAAAATTGGTAAGGTCACTATACTGAGATTGTTTCGTACTGTTCCATTTAAAAATTTTCTATTCAGGACTCTGCACTGAAAAATATTTAGTCTTCTGTTCTCTGCAAATAAATTTCAACACAAAGTGAAATTTAAAGCTGTTTAAAGGCAGGACTAAAAAACCATTGCAACTCTCACTATCACCTGCTTGGTTTTTAAGTTACCTTCAGAAATAACCTTTCATTCTTTCCTCATATATGAGCTTTTTGCTCCTGTGTTGTGAAATCAAATCTGTCTTTTAAAGGCTTTTTAAGCTGGCAAAAAATGCACTATTACTGATCTAGTAACTTCTATTGTTTCAGTGGCAGCTATGGTTGTGGATGAATGCTTTCAACAGAAGTTAAAAGAGATAATGAGTCTTTAATGATACAAAATCAGAGCCTTGTGTGTTTAGTGAAGCCTGACAGAAGCTTCAGCTTTCAGTTAGCAAGGAGAGCTTACACAGTATCTTAGTTTTCCACAACAAAAACATCCACAAAAGCGTTTCTCCCACACTACTTTATATCTCCTAAGATACCATCAGCAGAACATACATATGATGCTAAATAGATAAATGCTGTGAATTGGGAAAGAAAATTTATAAATAAATAAATAAATACACAGCTGACAGTGATGAAATTAAAACTCAGGTTTGGTAATTCAATATCTCTGTTTATGGACCTGTCGTTGTCATTCTTGTGATTTTCCTGTAGATTTCTCCTCCCCAAAAATAATAAAGAATTGCACTCATCTAAGTCTCTAGCACAGGAACGCTGATACCAAAGATACCTCTTTACATATCTGGTAAAGGATATGTTTAAAGAAGAGGATGTTCTTAATGTGAGCATTGATTGTAAACTGTGATAAAATGTGCATATCTTTGCTTTGTATCTGTGTGGGTACATTGATTTTGAACCAGATTGGTTTTGCACACTTTCACAATGCAATGTTCATGATTTGCAAGTGGGAGCTACTACATCCAGAGCGATGCTTTTGCACTAACTGCTATGTCTAGGCAAACCTGATTTCCATGAATTTGACCAGTCACATGACATTGTGACGTCAACACATTACCATGACATAAATACATTACCATATTGGTAATGTGTTGAATCAAATCCACCAAAAAGGCACATGATCAAAGAAAAAATACTTCTCTCATTCACCGAAGTGTCTGCCCTTTAAATAGCTTGCACTTGGTGCAAGAAGTTATTAGCAATGATGAATAGATTGACTGAAATTTCAGTCACAGTACCATGCTATGAAAACATTTTGCATTCAGTGGCTAATCCAGACTTCTCTCCTCTCTGCCAGACCACAAACCTTTCATCATAAACTCCTCCATTCATCTTATGCTGGCATGAAGGGGCAGCCCATATTGAATACATCTACAGATGTTTTATTAGTAGCACATGTTTTAGATGCTGGAGTTATATGACAACATACTGTGATTCAGCTGCAGGTGTTTACTAAATAGGACATAAGTAAAAATATCATGGAGACATTCTAGAAATGAAGCAATTCAGTATTAATTTAATTTACTTCGTGTTTACATTAACTGATTTAAATGGAAATGTGCTGCTCTCCTGAGTTAATTCTGATTCCCCACAACATACATTTCCCCAGATCTGCCAACTTCAGTCCCCTGACCACCGCTTCTACACTGCCATTTTTAGTAAAGAAATGTCAGCTCCACACTGAAGGGAGAAACATACTATTCACATATTGTCAGGGTGCCATAGGAGCTGGGGGGTTGGTGGGAGGGAAGGCAGTGAGGGGCTCCCCATGGAGTTGCTCAGGCCAGGGCCTGGCATCCACAGCAGAAACAGTCAGGGCTGCCAATGCCTTTAGTGCCAAGGCAGATGTTACAAAAAGGCATAGATTATTCTATAAATACATTTATCTAAGTATGTAATATCTAATTCCTGATATCTTTTTCTGATAAATGGTCTCTACGTGTTATGCAAAAAGCTACAGTTGGATGGGGAGGGAGGGGAGTGGAGAGAGATATTTTCACACCATTAACAGGTTATGGAGTCATGGTTGTTTCTGTTTTGAAAAACAGTGACAGAAAGGGATTTCCAAGTGTGTTATCACATAGTTACTTATTTCCTCTTACCACTCCTTGCAATAATTGGTTTAATCTTCTTACATGTAACTTTTGTTTGTCTTCTATGGTGTAGCTGTAATTAACCTTTTTAAGTTTACTAACAAACCTTTTTAAGTTTATTAACAAAAAAAAAAAAAAAAACCACCACCAGAAAAACAATCTTTAATAAATATCACATCTCTTCTGGAATGTACACTTTACATTAAGAAAGACAACTATAAGCTCCTAAATAGATGGGATCTGACACAGCTGCATAGGATCTAGCAAAGAATCAAATTACAATGTTCAGACTTAGAGCTATGTTCAGATACAACAGAAGAAAGCCCACATATAAGAAATCAAAGGATTAAAAAGAGCACTTCCTTTCACTGAATACTTTTAAACTTGAAGAATAGGGTTATTTGCAGCTACTAAAGGGGATTGGCTCTTAATGGTTAGCAAAAAGGAAAGCATTTCCATTTGTTCAATATGCTCATAATGGAGGGTTTATGTTTTCGTGCACTCACAATATAGTTAAACATCCAGTTAAATTCAATCATCTTGCAAGTCCAAAGAACACTTTTTAAGAAAAGAAAAAAAAAAGAAAAAGCCATTTAAAATTAGATTTACTCTTGTTAGAACTTGCATCTTGTAAGCTGTCAAGACATGTAAGAATGTGGCAAAACTTAAATCAGCACAGTGAGGTATGTAAAAAGTTTAACAAAAACACTTTTCCTAAGCCTAAAAAGTTCTTAAAATGCTGTTATTAACAATAGCTTCTGATTATTTTATGGATGCATAATAAGAAACTGTACTTTCTATTCCCATTTTGTTTTTCAAGTACTGTTTATAATACATAAAACAAATTTTGACAAGGGAAAAAGAAAAGCCTTTTCTATTAATAAGAACGGCAAAGATAGGTAAGGGTTGGAATGTTCAGAAGCATTTTCAGGAACAGGAATAGTAAATCACACACATTATCAGTGTCTTTTTAGATTAGCTTTGCATCACATATAGTCCAAATGTATGTAATGCAACTCTCACTATTACATTTGGTTCCTTCAGATTGAACAGTCCCACTTCAAAGTAACATCAGTTGATCTTACTTTGATGTTACATTTATACTGTTATAAATCTGTAGGATGACCTTCCCTCTTATCTCATGACAAATTATTTTCTCTAAAGATTTGTAGTGAGGGATTTTTTCAAAAACTTTTTGAAAACAAAAGAAAACTAACAGTGTTATTATCCTTAAGGCTTTCTTGTTGTTTCCTCAACTATTTAATGGTAGACTAAGATGTGACACCTCTTTCCAAAAGCAATGCTGGCTTTTTCCTGGCATACATTTTTTTGATATATTTAAATCCTTTTCTAATTATACTTTCCACAGTTTGCCTATGACCAAAGGCTTGTTAGTCTTTGTGTCTTAGTCTAGTGTAGTTCACTACATCACTTTGTAATGTTGTTTAAGATCATTTGCCATCCTCCATCTCTCCCATATGGTACATTATTCCTATGATGCAAGAAATAAAATCACATTTAATCACATTACAACTTCAACTTAACAACAGAAAATGGCTTTGGGATTTAAAAGAAATATTCAGTTCACATTGTTCTCTAGGTAGAAAAAAGAGGAAAAAATATTTATTCAGCAAAGTAGTTACATATTGCTCTTTTGAGGACATCATCTATGCATAATTTCAGAAATACATAACATTATCGAGCATAACAATTATGGGCTTTATATGAATAAAATTAACACTTTCTCATCCAAAACAAGCACACTCATGGTGGAGCATTTTGTATAAACAGGACAAAGAAAGAGAGATAAATCCTGGGGCTGCAGATGGGGAGGAAAGAAAATGAATTTATTTGTAGAAAGGTTTCTGTGGACTAACGCTGTAAATGAGAATATGTTGTGAAATGCAGAGGCTGAAACTAAACTAAAACATCCAGTATGGTGAACAGTTTGGAGAGAATAACAAAAAGTATACATGAAAGCACAATGCTAAAAAATAAAAGGGAAATTAATATGTGACCAAATGTATGGAAACTGCACTATGAAGTTCCACGTATAGAGCAGGAATGATAGAAATTTTTGACAAGTTAAGACTTGCCAAACTCTTTTGTCTTTAATTATTTCCTAGGTTCTACAGTTGAGTTTCATATCTTCAAAAATGCTGACATCATGCAAATCTCTACTGTAGTTTGTAGCTTGAATCCAAGGAAAATTGGTGGATGAGAAGCTGGACATGAGCAGCCAGTGTATGCTTGCAGCCCAGAAGGCCAATCACATCCTGGGCTACATCAAAAGAAGTGTGGCCAGCAGATTGAGAGAGGTGATTCTGCTGCTCTACTCTGCTCTGGTCAGACCTCACCTGGAATACTGTGTCCAGCTCTGGAGCCCTCAGCACAGGAAGGACATGGACTTGATGGAGCGGGTCCAGAGCAGGGCCACAATGATGATGAGGGGTCTGGAGCACCTCTCCTACAAGGACAGACTCAGGGAGCTGGGATTGTTCAGTCCAGAGAAGAGAAGGCTCATTCAAGGTGGGGCTTGGCAAGGCTCTGAGCACCCTGCTCTAGTTGAGGATGTCCCTGCTCTCTGCAGGGGGGTTGGACTGGATGACCTCTGGAGGTCCCTTCCAACCCAGGCATTTCTATGTTTCATGAAAATATATGTTGTGCCGGAGGTCACATAACAAAACTTGGTAAAGTTCATACTTGGAGAAAGAAATATTCTAAAATCTTTCTGACCAGGATAGATAGATAGACAGACAGACAGAATGACAGACAGATAGCTAAATGGAACACATTTCAAGGCTTCACTTATCTTTTGATATCTCCTTTTGTATTGAAACTAGAAAAGTATCCCTTCTTACCAATGAAAATTTGTTTGCAAAGACACAAGACTTGTATCACCCACGCAGAGTGCTGTTTAGAACTCAGTGCCATCAAATTGCTTTTTCTTTTATGCACATCACCCTGAGCTATCTGGTTTCCTCTCTGACATGTGATCATATCCTGTACAAATTTACAAGCTGTGAGGGGAAACTTTCACTGAACTTACCTGTATTCTACTCAAAGCTTTCACTCCAATAATGTATTCTAGGTTAAAGTCAGTAAGACCTAATTGGCATGTACAGTGAGTTGTACTGTACATGCCAGTCAGGCATGTACTTACCGTTGGCACTTTTTTTGAATATAACAGACTGATTTCTTGACACAAATGCTTTTTTCTTCTCAACAAAGAGATTTTTTGTATAAATGTTACATATTGCAATATGATAGGTGTGAACAATTTATATGATTTGACATCATTCATTCTTATCTGACAGTGTGTGTTGCCAGATATAAGTGTAATCAAATACACAGTACTTATATAAATGTACTATAAATGTAATTTTGTTTTGATTTATTTTTATTTCTATTTTTTAATAAAAAATGTACTTTAAGTAGCATAAAATTTGACTGTCAGGTCCTGTTTAAATGGATATTTTTAACTTCTCCATTGGTGTATCCAAGAGCACTAGAGGATTTTGGGGGTTTTTTTGAGTGAAATGTTTTGAGGGACTGCTCATTGATGATAATGACTTATGAGAAACAATCTGCCTTTTGTTTTGAAACCATCTTCTCTAAAATGCATGGTTTTCATCAACTTCGAAAAACAATTTAGTCTCAGCAGTCAGTGAAACTTTACAAATCCTCTGTTAGAGGTCTCATGGTTTCTTTCAACCTATATTAATGGAGTTTATTTTGTGAATAATTATTGACACAACATGATCTAATCCTAAGGACACACGTATGGGAAAGTTTCAACACTGGTATTTTTACTGATATATATTAGAAAACTTCCATACATAAAGTCACTCAGGTGTATATTTTCGGACTGAAACAAGTGAAAAATCGAAAGGCTGTAAACAAGTCACAAATGGCTATCATGTCACACTTGATAAGTAACCGAAATACAGATGCCTAAATTAAGTTTAAAAGTGTCTGTAGAAATTGTTACAGATTGTTGTCAGCATTCCCCATATTTAAGTTATCATTAATTCACTTATTTTTCATGCTCTGTATTGCACAGGTGAATGACAAAAATTGTTCAACATAAAGCAATATTTTGTTACAACAATTTGGGTTTTTTAACCTTGATATCAATATATATTACTCATTAATTAAAAACCAAAAATTAATAGCATGAAGAAAAGGAGAGGCAAATGTGGTTGGAAAATGTCTATAAAAAATGTTATTCTATTTAGTCTCTATTGTATGTGGAAGCCTCAGGAAGCATTGCAGAATTTTACAAAAGTAACTGACCACTTGCAGTGCAGTGTCTTTAAAATGAACAGGGTACAATAGCTTTATGTCCATGCTCTCTGTCATTTTCTGTCTTGTGGAAAGGAATTTCAGCTTCGTGACAACAGAGTAATAGATTACACCTAGAGGTGATTTTTAGCTTTGTTTTTGTTTTCACTCCTCCATTATGTCTTCGTTCAAGCCAGTTCTAGTGGCATGATACAGTCAATAAAGAGACAATATGACCAACACGGAGCTCCTAATTTAGTCACTTAACCTGATAGAGAAGGTGGAAAACTAGAAAGCATATTCCTCCCACATGAAATGCCTGTTGAAGGGAAATCAGTAATACTAAAAGCCTTAAGAAACTTATCCACTCTGTCTAAATTAGTTGGATATATCATACCAAATAAACTTTTTATTCTCATTGTAATGCTGCTCCAGATATCTCCATTGCAACTCTGTAAATTTAAATGTAAAAAATGACACAGGTAATGACTTTGGACTGAGTAACTGAGAAAAAACTTCATGCACTGTTAAATATAAATTAATTTATGTTCAGGGAAGATAGCAGAAGTAATTCAAACAGTGTGGAAGCCTCAGCTGACTTCCTTGGCATCAAAAACACCAAGTCAAGACAAATTGTACAATTGAGGTAAATTATACTATTTGTAGAGAGACTTAGATTAAGGACACATGATGCTGAAATTAAATGCCAAGGGTCAATAAAAAAATGCAAATTTAAAATAATTCTCTCCTAGCTCTGGAATAAGATAACTCTTATTCTGGACTTGTGCACTAAACCTGTGGGTCTAATTATGCTTACAAGTGGTTTAAAGCTTTTTCTTTTTCTGTTGTTAAAAACATTACTTGAAAGAAAGATGACCTCTGCTTCTGAAAAATGAGTGTCATGGTTTAGTGTCAGGGCGGCCCCTTAGACCTGTAACAGACACTCTCTGTTAATCCCCCTCCCTCCCCAAAGGGAAAGAGAAAGGGAGTAAGGGAGAAAGACTTAGTGATTAGAAAAGGAAACTAGAACAGCTTTAATGAAAATAATAATAAAAATAATGTAATATATACAAATATATACAACGCCGGTATTGAATCCACCCCCCCAATGGTAATTATGTCAC